>JBBPBX010042126.1:14621-28536 GCA_038048925.1 Garcialebias charrua
CACACACACACACACACACACACTTTTTTGTCCAGAAACTGGACAGTCAGCGTCTCAAAGGCAGTTTTGCTGTCCCAACATTTTATAATAATAATAATAATAATAATAATAATAATAATAATAATAATAATAGTAATAATATAGGCAGGGTCAGTTTTACTGATTTACCTATATTCTAGATGTAAATTTGAGCAGGGTTCAGATTGACACAAATTATCATCAATCATTCACGGGTTCTCACTTTTTCAGTTTAATTTATAAATCTGTGACTAGGTGATGGGATGTAAAAGACAAATGAAACGTTAATTAATGTTTAAACAGCAGAACTGAATCATTTAATTAACAAATCATTAAATTACATCGCAACATATGTACATGATTGATCAATCAGGTTTTCCTAGAAATTTACTTCAGCAGATGACATCACGCGTCCGTAACTTCTAGGTACAACAGAACAAGTTAAGGGTCTTATATTACTTATTCTGCAGGCACATTAACTTAAAGTTTAGTTAACTGGTTTGAGAAATAAAGTTTGAGGAGAAAGTTTAGGAGGAAGATGGAGGATGAAAGATGGAGGGAGTGGTGTGTTTAACCTAAAATGAGTTAACCAGGAATGACACATTCTCCGGCCGATCTCAGCTACAACGTCGGTACACTTGGCAAAGCATCAGACGACTTTGTTACCTCGTGAAGACGGTCAGTCCCCCTTCGTCCAACTGATCAGTCCGTTTACCGTTTTCAGCGTTTCCAGACTTCTGCCTCAACTTGAACCGCAGTAACGGCATTTCCTGGTTTGATCTTTCAGAATAAAACTTTCCTTGGAGGAAAATTCATTCAAAATGGAGCTTTTTACAGCTCGAAGTGAATTTATAACTGGCATGTTATAAATCTTTAACTGATAACGTGGACCTTTGGCTCATGGTCGGACGTCCCAGCTTCAAAGAGAAAGTTCACATCTCAACTTCCTCACCAGACTTGTGGAAAGCAGGAAGTTAGAGTTTTTGTAGAGATCTTGTTGCGCTGAGCTGCTCATGGATTCAGATGTTGGTGCATGAACACATTTGTGTGTGCATGAAAACACACTAGTGTGCTGCTCTGCAGCACTTCTCAGCAGGTGAAAGAGATCAGGCCTAAACAGCAGCACCTTTCAACTCAGGTAATATAAGGAAGCCACCACCCATTTTGCTGGTTTTGCAGCAGGCCTGAGAAAGGCAAAACAGCATTTCATGGGAAAAGACTTTATAATAATAATAATAATAATAATAATAATAATGAATTCCATTTATAATGCACTTTTCATTAATAAAAATCTCAAAGTGCTAAACTTTAGATGAAACAAGGACTACCGGTAAGCCATTCAAGCTCCCATAAGGACATAAATGAGATGCAATTTGACTTTTTGGTTTGTGTTTAGTTTTAGTTAAGCTACAGTACAGATTCAAATAATTTAATACTTAAATTATGGTTAAAATAGTGAAAGAAATGTATAAATGTATATGTAAGATTAGGAAGATTAGGAAGATAATATATGTGTATAAATTTAGATTTATGTATAAATGTATATGTAAGATTAAAAATGGAGATGGTCATTAAGATAAATTGTTAACTTAATACCCTGATGCATGCTCAATAATCCAGGTAGAAAAATCCAAAAAAGCTAAGTCTGGTCCTCTGGACATTCAATAACATTGAATGTCCACAGGACCAGACTTAGATTTTTTGGATTTTAACTTAATAACTTAAACAATTGTCTTATTGTATGTACTGTATTTGAATTTATATTTTATATATCTGCAGTTATATTGTATGTGTTTGTAGGTTTTTCACCTCTACACTAAGTCACATTCACTGGTGAAAATAAAAGAAAGGTTGTGAGTGAAATCCTGAAGTCTTCTAAGTCCTCCTTTTCAAGTGTGGGAAGCCATGAAATTATAGAACACTTGACAGTGAAAAACCGTTCCATCTGTAACCAGAGACTAAAATCTTTTGTCTTCTAATGGAGGAAAATGACTGAATTAAAGTCACTTGATGACCTCAAAGCAAAGAGGACTACAGTTAAGAGACTTTTCTCCCGTTTTGCAAATAATATTATGAGGACCTACATCGAGATGTCTAAGGGGGAGTTGGAGGTGAATTACAAGAAGCTTGCACTGGAGAGCTCCAAAGTTATGGAGGCAAATGAGGACATAGAGGCTGCTTATATGGCTGAGTGCTTAGCAACTGCAGCAAAGGAGCGATCTTCAGAAAGCTGATATAGAAAAGACGGAGAAAGAATGTGAACAAAAGCTTAAAGAAGCTAAACTCCTTATCCGAGAGACGATGTGGACCACATATTATGGGGAGAAGGAACTGTCCCTGGCTCTACAAGTTGCAGAGGATGAGTGTAAGAGTGTTTCTTCCATCAAGCTAGACATAACTCTGGAGGCATATGAGTTTATGCTCACCCATTTGGAGAAATTGATCCAGAAGGCGAAGGAAGTAAACCAAATTTGGAACCGTTGGGCTCCACCTGCAGAGGAAAAGGATTTTAACTACCGTTTAAGAGAGCTAGAGGTGTGCCTCCCTAGAATGGTATCCCAGAAGGCTGTCTTTATTGAAGCAGCAAGTAAGAAGGACACAACTGAGCAACAAGCCTTGGCTCGCAGCTTACATCCAGTAGCTGCGATAAAGCTGAAAGCCACAGCTTTACCAAAGTTTGGTGGAAGTAAACAAGACTATTACAGATGGAGGAAAGAATGGGAGGCTCTACAGAAGCAAGGTGAACCATCTGGTTCGAAGGAAGTAAAGAAGTTTCAATTGCTTGACAGTCTTGATGAGAAAGTGGCAAAGGATTTACGCCTGTCAACATACAACTCATCAGATGAGATTTTCAGAGTCCTGGACAATCGTTTTGGGAACAAAGCTACCATTGCTCTTGAGATTATTGAAGAATTGCAAGCAATTCCACCAGTGAAGAACAGCCAACCAAGACAAATAATAGAGCTTATCCAAGCATTGGAAAAGGCTCTTGGTGACTTAAATGAGCTAGGAAATGCAGATGCCATAAAAAATCCGCTGGTAACAAAATCCATAGAGAGTAAGCTTCCAGACACTTTAAAGAAAGATTGGCTCACCCATAATGCCACTGAGAAAGACACAACTGGACATCAGAATTACTTTGACAAGCTTATGGCATTCTTGAGATCACAAGAATCCATATATGAACAACTAGATCAACTAAAAGACTTCACCAAACCCATTAAAGAGAAGTCCAAGTTCTTAAAATGTGCCAGAACCAAGACAACCAAGCACGCCAGTGACATATCAGGCTGCATTGTTTGTGGTGATCCGAAGCACAGGAGGAAACTGTATTTCTGCAGAAGGTTTAGGATCAATTTAAAGCCATCAGAGAAGAGGGATATAGTACAGCAGCTTGGTGCTTGCAAGAGATGCCTCAAAATCCATAATGGTGACTACTGTAAGAAAACTGATTACCTGTGCAAGAACCCAGAGTGTAAAGACCAACACCACTTTCTTCTCTGCTTACTCGCTAGACCACAGTCCCAAAGAATGCCTAAATCTGGTTCAGAGAAAGCGGAGAGCAAAAGACATACTGAAGCCCAAGAAGAGTTTCTTTCCAAACTCTCACCTGAACTGGCTCAGCAATGTAAAGACGCCTTCTGCAATGTTGTGTCAAGGGCATACAACTCCACTGTTACTAAGACGGGCCTTTTATAAGAGAGTGGCTCAAATGAATATCCAGTTATCTTGATGATCCTTGATGCTACAGCTAATGATGGACAAAAAATTGGAACCCTCATTGACCTGGCATCAGACACAAACTACATTACACACAAAGCTGCAAGTAAGCTGAATCTTAGAAGTGAAGAGGTATCGCTTGTGGTCCATGGTGTCGGAGGGATGCAGGTGTCTATTGAAACTAAGCGCTATCTTCTTAAGATACGCGTCAATACTCCAAGAGGGACCCTCAAGTTGCATCAACTGATCTGCTATGGGCTTGACAAAATTGCAGAGATTCACAGGCATGTTCCTGCCACAAAGCTTCATAAGATTTTCCCAGATGTCTCCCTGAAAGACCTTACAAGACCTAGAGAGATCCAGCTCTTGATTAGCCACAAAGAAGGTCAACTTGTACCTCAGAAGGTTCGCTCTGTCAGGGACCTAGTGTTATGGGATGGACCACTTGGCAAGACAATTGGAGGTACACATCCGGACCTCTTTGAAGAAGTTACCTTAATGGCCCATACATCAAAGACACACTTTGCAAGGTCAATGAGGACTGCAGCAGTCAAGTACAGTGAACTCACTTGCAAATGTCCAGGTTCCTGTCAGTATCCCAAACATCCTTTTATCCAATCCAGTGTAGCCACTACTAGCAAAGACTTTCTAAAGTGGTGGGAGTGGGAAAGCATTGGAACAGCCTGTGTGCCAAGATGTGGAGGATGTTGTTGTGGGAATAGTCAACCCGGAGGGAAGGAAATGTCTTTGGCTGAGGAGAAAGAGATGGAGACGGTGAGAAATGGTTTGACATATGTGAATGGTGACCATCACACTCCTGAACCTCACTGGCATGCTAAATATCTGTGGACTGAAGATCTGGCTTCTCTTCCCAATAATAAGAAAGCAGTAGAAGCTACGTTCCTCAGAACAGAAAAACAGTTGGCAAAGGACCCAGAGTGGAAATTGGCCTATGCTTCACAAGTCCATGACATGGTCGATCGCAAAGCTGCAGTGAAACTGTCCAAGGAAGTACTGCAAAACTGGACTGGGCCAGTGTGGTATAGAAGTCATTTGATTGCACCAAATCCACATTCCATATCTACTCCAGTGAGGTTAGTGTGGAACAGCAGCCAGAAGTACAAAGGTCTGAGTTTAAACGACATGCTGATTAAAGGTCCTGATGTCTTAAATCCGATCAGAGCTGTCCTCCTGAGGTTCGTGGCTGGAGTTTTTGCTGCCCTTGGTGATATCCAAAAAATTTATAACTCTGTGTGGTTAGAGGAGAAAGAAGTTCATCTGCACAGGTTTCTGTGACGTGACAGTGAAGAGGCTGAAATAGAAGATTTTGCCATAACAAGGGTCAATATCGGAGATAAACCCGCTGGCTGTATAGCCCAAGTTGCCATGCGGGAGACTGTCGGCCTACCCCGCTTCTCACAATTTACAGAAGAGAAACATGTGCTGGAGGAAGATGTCTACGTTAATGACATCTTGACATCTCACAATAACCTTGACCACCTGAAACTCCTCTCATCCAACATTGAACAGATCCTCAAAGCTGGAGGATTTTTCATGAAGCCTTGGGTCTACTCTAGTCGAAGTGGGAGGGAGAAATTAGGAAAAGTTAACATCGAGTTGAAGACCATGATCTTACCTAACCAGCTCTCTGAAAAAGACAACAAAGCCTTCTGTCTGGGTTACACCGTTGGATATGGCAAGCTGCATGTTATGGCCTCAGTGAACTTTTCCAAGAGAAAAGGGAAAATGCGCATCGGTTGGGACCTGTTGAAAGAAGAAGTAAGAGGGCAAACCCAAAATCCTCTTACCAGAAGAGAACTGTTAATCAAGTCTCTGCCCTCTATGATCCACTTGGTCTCGTGACTCCTGTAAAGCAGAAGGGAGCTATTCTGGTTCGAAGGGCTTTTCAAGAAGCCAAGCAAATGTATTGTACAAGAGACACCTGGGATGCTGCTCTGTCCAAAGAACTCAGAAAGGATGCCGTAAAGCTGCTAGAAGAATATGCCGACCTGAGCCAACTCAGATTAATCAGATCCCTAACACCCTTAGATCCACATGCAAGTCCAATTGGCATCACATTTTTAGATGGCAGTGAGCATGCATATGGTGCTGTGTTGTATCTACGCTGGAACTGCACTAATGGTGTCAGTGTGAAGCTGGTTGAGTCTAAGGCTAAGCTGACCCCTTTCAACCACAATGGTGACCCCGTCAAATCGGAGATATGTGGGACAATCTTTGTAGCCCGGCTAAAAACCTACTTCCAGAAAAGAAAGTTAATTCTCAATTCCTACTTCCAGAAACATTGCCGAATCAAAGTCGAGCAATGGTTCCATCTTGTTGACAGTCAAACTGTTTTGGGTGCAATACAGTGAGAGAGCTATGGATATCAGACCTTCTTTGCCAATCGTGTTGGCAAGATCCAGAGCAGCACTAATGTCCGAGACTGGTGGTGGATACTAGGATCAGCAAATATTGCGGATATTATCACCAGAGGGGCAAGTCCTGCTTACTTAACTGAAGACACAGAGTGGCAATTGGGTCCATGTTTCCTTCAACTTCCTGAAAGTGAGTGGCCAAAGAAATCTGCAAATGATGTTGCTGTACAAGCGAGAGACAATGTTATAAAAATACAGAAGAAAACATTTGTTGCTGTACTTACCCGAAGTCAGCTGAAGGAACAAAACTCAATCAGAGTCCAGAATAAAGTGATCATCTCTAGGAGGCCACCTGCAACTGCAGTAGTCCAGCAACTAGTGGACGTAAGACACTTCAGCAGTCTGAGGAAATTGATAGGAATAATTGCTTGGATTTGGAGAGCAGCAAAAAGGTACCCGCGTGCCAAGATCTCAGACAAAGAAAAGTGGGAGGCGGTCCCTTTATCAGGTGTCATTACAGTTGGCGAAAGAGAAGATGTGTTCAGAGACTTATGCCTGGCAACACAAGAAGGTGTACAATTTCCGACTACAACGATTGATAGACTGGTTTTCTACAAAGATGGAGCAAGCGGGCTCTTGATGTGTGGTGGAAGGGTTCAGACGTTTAAGGAGGACCACAGAGCCGTTCCTCTGTTGCCTTTCCAGGCTTGGATCTCCACTCTTCTGGCTCGAGCAGCACACAGTGAAGGACATGATGGAGGGGCAGAGACACTTCTGCGTCTGCAGGAAAAAGCATGGGTTATTAGAGGACGTCCGGCGCCTTGTAGTGCTCATCCCAGCAGAAGACCACGCAGAGGGAACAAGTGCGCTTGGAAAAAGCGATCTTCCCAGGTAAAACCTTGCAAGATCAAGTGGGAGATGTTGTGCTGAGCTGCTCATGGATTCAGATGTTGGTGCATAAACACATTTGTGTGTGCATGAACACACACTAGTGTGCTGCTCTGCAGCACTTCTCAGCAGGTGAAAGAGATCAGGCCTAATCAGCAGCACCTTTCAACTCAGGAAGCCACCACCCATTTTGCTGGTTTTGCAGCAGGCCTGAGAAAGGCAAAACAGCATTTCATGGGAAAATACTTTAGATGAAACAAGGACTACCGGTAAGCCATTCAAGCTCCCATAAGGACATAAATGAGATGCAATTTGACTTTTTGGTTTGTGTTTAGTTTTAGTTTAGCTACAGTACAGATTCAAATAATTTAATACTTGAATTATGGTTAAAATAGGGAAAGAAATGTATAAATGTATATGTAAGATTGGGAAGATTAGGAAGATAAGATATATGTATAAATGTGTATGTAAGATTAAAAATGGAGATGGTCATTAAGATAAATTATTAACTTAATAACTTAAACAATTGTCTTATTGTATGTATTTGAATTTATATTGTATATATCTGCAGTTATATTGTATGTGTTTGTAGGTTTTTCACCTCTACACTGAGTCACATTCACTGGTGAAAATAAAAGAAAGGTTGTGAGTGAAATCCTGAAGTCTTCTAAGTCCTCCTTTTCAAGTGTGGGAAGCCATGAAATCATAGAACACTTGACAATATGGCAGTACCTGTCATGTACCTGTCATATATTGGGACCACATTGTAACTTATAGAAAACCATTAAATAATTTATTTAAACAGTTTCTGAAGACTTTTTACATCCTCTGGTGAAACTGTTAATGTGCAGTCAGTGCCGGGTAAAACCCCCCGCCCGCTGCCTCTCATAAAATCAAATGTCGCCGGCCCAGCTTAAACGCTGCCCAGCAGAAGACACGAACAGGTAATTAAACATCTAGCCGCCATGTTTTTTAAGCCTCGTGTCGCGCAGACGAAGCCGTGTGAAAATCACAGCTCGCTGCCTCATAAAATCAAATGTCGCCGGCCCAGCTTCAACACTGTCCAGCAGAAGACACGGAAAGGTAACTTAACAGCCAGATGACATGTTTATTAAGCCTCGTGTCGCGCACACGAAACTGTGTAAAACCCACAGCTCGCTGCTTCTCTTGGGTCACATGACCCTAGCTCTGCTTGGGCAGCACGTTGGCACAACTGGTAGAGCTGCTGCCTCTCAGCGAGAAGGTTGCCGGTTCAAATCCCGGTCCGGGGCCTTTCTGGGTGGAGTTTGCATGTTCTCCCCGTGCATGCGTGGGTTTCCTCCGGGTACTCCGGTTTCCTCCCACAGACCAAAAAACATGCTTGTTAGGCTGATTGGTGACTCTAAATTGACCCTAGGTGTGAGTGTGAGAGTGGATGGTTGTTTGGTGTGAGTGAGACAGGTCCCTCTTGTAAATGAGTCCCCGTGACTCAACGAGGCTAGCCTGTATAAATAAAGGTTGAATGAATGAATGAAACCCTAGCTCTGCTCACGCGCAGGCCAGCAGAGCTCCGGCTCATCACGTGTTTAACTGGCGTTACACACACACGAGTGTCACCACATCTCTGCAGCTCGACAACAGCTCCAAACAAGGTAAAAAGAGAAAACACTCAGATTGAACAAGCATCGCCGCCTAAAAGACGAGCAGTGCCCAGCGTGAGCGACGCACCACCAGAGCGCGTGCTCGCCGCAACAACAAACGTGTCGACGTCATACGCAGGGACGAAACACGTCACTGACGCAGTAAGCCAACCCTTTCGGGTGGGGCCCCCGTGGGTTACCATGGTAACGGAGGGAGGCCCCACCGACTGGCTGAAGCTCATGACGCAGTCGAGGCAGCAAGACCTCGCGCTGCCTCTGAGCAGAAAATACGAACAGTGGCAAAAAAAATGCAGTTTAGACAGTTGGCTGTCCAAGCTCATAAGGAAGGGTTATGCACTTCAGTTTGCTGCAAAAACCCCACCTTTCAGGGGGATCCTGGAAACAGTGTTGTCAGACCCAAGTCAAAACTCCTCCCTGCTGTCAGAAATTCAGAAAATGCTGACAAAGGGAGTGATATCCAAGGTGGCAGAGGGGAAACAGAACAAAGGGTTCTATTCCTGGTATTTTCTCGTCCCCAAGAAGAAAGGGGGCTCGAGACCAGTGCTGGATTTGTCGTTTTTCAACCAATCCATTATGGTGAGGGTTTTTCACATGCTCACAATAAACAGCTGCTGAGGAATGTTCACAAGGGGGACTGGTTCACATCCTTGGATCTGAAGGATGCTTACTGGCACGTCAGCATCATCCCACAGCACAGGAAATACCTGAGGTTTTCCTTCCAGGGGAGCCAGTTCGAGTTCAACAGACTAGTCTTCGGCTACTCGTTAGCGCCCAGAACTTTTTCAAAGTGTGTGGAAGCGGCAGTATGCCCACTTCGCTCAGCAGGGATGCAGATTCTTTTTACTTTGACGTTCTGCTCATTTTAAGCAGAACGAGGCTGTCGACCTCTACACGCTACACGATCTGCTCATTTTAAGCAGGTCGAGAGAGGAAGCAGAAACCCAGACCAGAGTGTTAGCAGAGCACCTGCTGGTTTTGGGGTTCGCCGTAAACTGGATGAAAAGCTCAGTCATCCCAGCACAGTCCATTGTTTACCTGGGGGTAGAACTGGACTCTCGCTCGATGAGAGCGCGCCTGTCAGAGCAGCGGGCAGCCGATCTGACAGCACAGCCGAAGCGCGTCCAACCGAGGAAGGTGGTGACGGCGGCAACAATTATGCGGCTATTAGGCCTGATGGCAGCCGCCCATGTTGTGATAAATTTGGTTTTATTACACATGAGATCGATCCAACGCTGGTTTGCCAGCCTGCACGTGGATCCGGTGCGCCAGAAGCGCAGGATGGTGCTGGCTCCCCCATCCGTGAAGGCAGACCTACGTCACTTGGGAAACACCCGCATCCTGAAGGAGGGTGTCTCCATGACCACACCTACGTCTCACATCCCAGTGTTCACAGACGCTTCTCTGATGGGATGGGTGGGGGACGTCTCTGTCCCAATCTGTGGGGGGAAGGTGGCCAAACCACATCCACCTCCACATAAATGTTCTGGAGCTAATGACAGTCCAGAAGGTGTTACATCACTTCTCTCCTCTGGTTCATCAGCAACATGTACTGGTGCACACCGACAACCAGGTGGCAGCATCGTACATCAATCCTCAGGGGGGATCTCGCTCAGCTCAGTTGCTGCACGTTGCCAGGCAACTGCTGCTTTGGGCTCATCAGAACCTGCTCTCATTAAAAGCAGTGTACATCCCTGGGTTGCTGAACGTGGGAGCGGACATCATGTCGAGAGGGGGGCCACGTCACGGAGACTGGTCCCCACACTCAGACATAATAAACCAGATCTGGACCAGGTTCGGTCGTGCAGAGGTAGACCTCTTTGCAGCCCGGGACAACAATCAGTGTCCACTTTGGTGCTCGTTAAACCCCAAAGACGATCCTCCTCTGGGAGTGGACGCTTTTGCGCACAGATGGGGGTCAGAAAAGAAGCTATACGCTTTTCCACCAGTTCCACTCGTACCAAGGGTACTGGAACGAGTCCGGGAAGAGAAATTATCTCTCATCCTCGTGGCTCCAGAGCGCAAATACGCTCCTTGGTTCCCAGACCTGCAACAGCTGTTAGTGGACAGTCCCCTGCAGCTTCCTTGGAGAGAGGGTGCTCTCCTCCAAGCGGGAGAGATGATCAGGCACTTCCCAGAGATAGGTCAGCGCCTGTGGGCCTGGAAGCTGAGTGGCGCCGCCTAACAATTTAGGCCTCACCTCAGCCGTAGTCCGGACAATTCAGGACTCTCGTGCTTCACCCATGGCGATGTTTTATGCGTCTGAGTGGGCAGCTTTTCAACAGTGGTGCAAGGAGAAAGACATTGAGGCTACAGCATGTGACATTGGCTGTGTCTTGTCATTTTTGCAACTGCTGTTAGAGAACTAGCCTTTAGCACCATAAAAGTATATGCGGCGGCTATTTCATCGTGTCACGAGGGGTTTGGTGACAGGACGTTATTCAATCATCCTCTGATGAAACGTTTCCTTAAGGGCGTTAGACGCCTTAGACCGATGAAGCGTGACCTCACCCCCCAGTGGGATCTGTCAGTAGTTCTAGGCGCTTTATCCAAAGCTCCCTTAGAACCTTTAGAGGAGGTGTCAATGAAGTTTTTGTCCATTAAAACTGCTCTCCTGTTGGCATTCACATCTGCAAAAAGGGTGAGTGACCTTTGTGCACTCTCTGTGGCTCCCTCGTGTTTACAAATTAAACCTGATGGGAGCTCAGCAACTTTGAGGCCTAATCCGGCTTTCATGCCAAAGTCTATCACCAGCAGTTTTAGATCACGGACAATAACTCTGAGTGGCTTCCATCTCCTTCCTCACACATCAGAGGAGGAAGCTACGTCGCATTTATTGTACCCAGTCAGAGCCCTCGGATGTTATGTGGCACGCACAACGGGCGTGCGTCACTCTCAAAACCTGTTTGTCCATTATAGGGACAATTCAGCTGGTCGTGCTCTGTCCTCTCAGCGCATCTCTCACTGGCAGTGTGAGGCCATAACAGAGGCCTACAAAGCTGTTGGAAAAAAGCCTCATACGACTCTACGGGCACATTCCACGCGAGCGATGGCTTCGTCCACAGCTCTGCATGGTGGGATGTCGGTCAGCGACATCTGTTTAACGGCGGCATGGAGCTCGCCCTGTTCTTTCATCCGTTTCTATTTACGGGATGTTGATACTTTTTCTATGACTCATTCAGTACTGGGAGTCCTGGATAAGTAGTCAGAGAATACCTCCTAATGTGTTTGGTTATCCCACACCTGCTTAATGGAAGTCAGGAAGTGGGAAATGTTCACCATCAGTATCAGAGATTGTTTACTGTGGTTTTTTGAATGTTGTTCTAACTGTTTCTCTGTACATGGTTCATGTAACAGTTCAGTTTGTACCCTATTGAAGGGTGGCAGCCAGAGAGTGTTCCTCTCTCTGACATTGTTGCAAAAAAAACAAACCAAAAAAAACCCCAACAACATCAAACAAAACGACAACAAACAAACACATTGCCAATGCTGATGCATGCTGCACAGCAGCAGGGCATGCCTGGAGGCTGCATCAGAGGCCTGCAGGCCCTTCCACCAGCCCACCACCTGCCCTTCCTCAATGCTCCCAGATACAGAGTATGTTATGCATGAGGAAGGACGTGCTTAATTGTGATTGGGTGAGCAGATGCTCCACGTTGGTTAGGATCCAGTGTGGCATGGACTATATCCTGCTACGCCCTTTATTCCAATAAGCGGAGCTAAAGGGCGGAGCTAATCACGACAGTAGAACGTTGGTTACGTATCGTAACCCCAGATTCTATGAGTGATTAGTGGAGCCCTTTAGCTTTTGGGCCACCCTGTATCCCAAATGGCTGAATGATTAGCTATTTGGAGTAAGAATCACCCGGGTCGAAGGGTAATATCGACCCGAGGAGTGGGCCCATCCGGTAGGTGGGCGTGGACTAAAAGGTTTTCAGTGAGAGCGCTGACGTGCAGGGAGATTATCCAATAAGCGGAGCTAAAGGGCTCCGCTAATCACTCATAGAATCTGGGGTTACGATACGTAACCAACGTTTTTGCCTATGTGGCAAAAGGCAGTTCAGAGTTTACAGCCTTCTTTGAGTCATTAGTGGGAGCTGGAGACTCCTTTGTTCAGCTGAGGGACTTCAGTGCCAATGTCGGTAATGTCATGACTTGACCATCACAAAAACAAAAGTTACTACTGTAACTCCGGTTCTATGAATCCCGGATGACCGCCAGGGTGCTTAGTGCCTCGGAATCCTTGCTTTGCGAGCAAAAACGCTACAGGTGAGTCATATAAACAACAGAAGATTAACTCCACGCGGGCAGAAACGCCACCGCTGTGAGAGTAAAAAAGTGCAGAACTTACCAGTTGCTGTCGAAGCGACCGAAGAACCGGTAAGATGAAAACCGCTCGTGCAGCCCTGGAGGGCGAGACTTACCCGCAACTCCGACCAGAGTTGGTCACGTGGCTACTTGCAACAAGTAGTTTTTCAGGAAGCAGTGTGGTCCACACCGAAGCAACAAGCTTCACACGACCACACGCTGTACTCAACAGATACAAACCTGCGCGCGAGAAGAATTAAGGGACTGGGCCCCGGATGTGACGTGCCTATATAGAGTCACACGGGTCCCCGGCAGGTCACGGGGTGACGTTGTTGTTATTTGTACTCGACCTGCGCATGCGCAAGAATGTTCATTCGTGCTTGAAGCACCGCCCTTGGCGGTCAGAATGGATGAAATAGAACCATGTTTGAACATTCAAGGATTCAAGCATTCAAGGTTCTTTACTGTCATTTGCATCACATGTGGACCTGCTAACGCTGCTAACAAGACCACGACACTAACCAAAGTACAGTACACCGTCAACAACACCATATACTTTGTATATATATATATATATTATTATTTTTTCTTTCAGCTTCTTCCTTCATCAGGGGTCGCCACAGCGAACTAGTCGCATGAAGATTTGGCAATTGTTTTACATCAGATGCCCTTCCTGACACAACCACAGACCACGAGCTACCACAGCCCTCTGTGTGGTGCAGAGAGCTGATATCTAGGGTGCCCAGGGGAGCAGATGGTGAGGGTTAAGGGCCTTGCTCAAGGGCCCAGAGAGGGGCAGATGAGGGTGGAGACAGGTGTGACTGCTTCACTTATCCCACCCATATTTTAGATGTTGTCAGTACCGGGGCTTGAACCGGCGATCTTCTGATCTCAAGCTCACCTTCTTAACCTCTGCGCTACCACTCCCAGCCTTTGTATTGGTGTGTGTGTATGTATACAGTGTGTATA
>JBBPBX010042127.1:11316-28535 GCA_038048925.1 Garcialebias charrua
GAACATCAGAACTATGAGCCATCTCATTTATTTGTGGATGGTGCCGACCACTCCTTGAGGAAAAAAGAAAAGAAAAAGGATCCTGAGATATATGAAAGTGTTGTTGGTGTTGTCTGTCTGGTATTAGTGTATTATAGTTCTGCAAGACAAGCCGATGCTACAAAAAACATTCTTCTTGGCAGAGGTAACAAATTCGCTATTCCCTTTTTTGGTTGGCAGCAGTAACCGCTTTGAAAACTGGTTTTACAACATTTTGTTCACAACAATAAAGCATTATTTATTGCTGTGGCAAACTTTCCCAGTTTTTTTTTTCATTATATGCTGCTTTGTACCTGTAGTGAACCTTTTATTTTTATTTTCAAACAGTTTTTTTTTTTTACCTTTTCTGAACGCATGGAATATGAATTCAGTTTCAATAAACATAGTGTTAACTTTGCACTTTACTAAAATGAATGATTTGGCATCTTACCTTCTCCCTTTTGAGCTCGTTTGCCTAGCATGAGCTCAGAATGAGAAGTTCTACACCCAACTCTTCAGTTTCCACCTGTGTGCCAGAGATAAAAGTGAGGCCAGCCTTTTAGTGGGCTCCACCACAAGGCCATCAACCAGGCTGCCTGCAATACAAGTGTCCAGTGGAGCGTGTGAATGGGGTCATGTCCAGAAGGAGCTGACAGAGTGATGCTGCTATCCTTGAAGAGGGATAGAAGGTATAACAATTCCTGAGCTTGTCCTCATTGCCATCAAAAAAGGTGTTCAATACAGAAACAACTGGACTTTATTTGTAACAGAAGATGTACAAATTACAAATAAAGTCCAGTTGTTTCTGTATTGAACGCCTCTTTTGATTTTATCATGTCCTGGATGACTGAGAATCTTCACCAGCATATTGTCCTCATTGCATTAGCAATATCTGAGGGACCTATACTGTGATCTGCCTCCTAACGATTTCTTCTTTGGAAACTCAGAGGAGCCAACCAGTCTGATAAATGAGGCAACAGTTTAACAAGGTTGAGTCAGTGCCTCTGTACAGATTCTTCTTTGACGAAACATTATTTTTTTTTAATCCAAAAGTCTTTTTCACTCTGAGGAGCAGCAAGTAAACTCAGTTATGAGCAGCATCTTTGCGTAGTGGATCAACCAGTTTGCTGGTGACAGCCAAAAGTAGTTCAGCCAATAATAATTAGCCTTGCTGTTCCAATACTTTGTATGCTGGATTCCCTTCTTGTGCTCAAACCTGCAACTTTAGAATTACAGGAGTATGGCACTGACCACATATCTATACAGCCGCAAACAAGATAAATATATCAAGCAATATTTGGTGCTGCTTGTAACTATGACAACCTGCTTTTTAGAATTTCTTAAATGAGTCTGTTGAACCACCATGAAAAATGCATGGTTGTCTCATATTTTAGCAGTAGGTTAAATAAACAGCCAGCATTTTTTTTAAATTGCTTCAGAGTGAAATTTTGGTTTGCCGGAAACATTTCGTCATAGATTCTCACCTCAGGGGCTTTTATTCAAGCTAGTTAAATGTTTATGAAGTGATAAGTTGAGACTCTCTTTGTATTTGATCATCTTTCTGTGGTGTAAAAGGTTTTTCAGTGCCATTTTTGATGTTGCTCACACTTTAGCTTTTTATACACAGATCTCAGATCCTCTATTAAACTGTGGA
Organism: Garcialebias charrua; assembly: GCA_038048925.1. Lineage (NCBI taxonomy): Eukaryota > Metazoa > Chordata > Actinopteri > Cyprinodontiformes > Rivulidae > Garcialebias > Garcialebias charrua. The sequence goes on from JBBPBX010042127.1 coordinate 12,989, forward strand.
GTAAAACAGATGAATTGTCACTTTTGGGTTATTAGTAAATGTGACACCCTGAAAGCACTCAAGGGGATATAATTATAAACACTGTCTGTGCATATGACAGTGAAAATGAAGCATGCCATTTCATTTGAGTTGAATGCTAATAACATTCACTGGGACAGTGACGCACATGCTGTTTTATCAACACCTTGAACAAAAGGAGTGAGGAAAGGCAGTACAGCAGAGGTGCTTTCTGTAATAGCTGGGTGGATTCATGTGAAGGACAGAAGTGTGAGAACAAAACTGTGTACTTGAAATGCTCTGGGTTTCAGTGAATATATCACTTGCAACATTGTATACACTTGTACACACCTTAGCATATGTAGCCCAACTACCGGTATACCTTTTTTTAAAGTAGATAAGGGCTCTAGGTTCGTTAAACGTAGTAGCTTAAAAAATTATTCTTAATACACTCTTGTGTTTAAACTTATGTTGAGTTTCATTCACTTTAAAATAATAATTAACCAGTGCTTTCTATTCCTCTCACCCAATCAGGTAGAGGCTGAATAAAAATAATAAAATCCAAATACTATTATACAGGAAATCAAACACACACACAGTATGAAACTTGAACTTTTGAACATGTATTAAACACAACAATAAATTCACAAAATGTAAATGTTTCAGTCTTTTGTTTTACCAACTTGTTATTAATTACTGTGGGCCCACACCTCAATGTCCACCTAAGCCGGCATTAATTAATTACTTGTCCCAACAAATAAAATAAAATAAAAAACCCTGTTGCAGGCCTGATTTGATGATGATGCGTGGTTTTGCGATACCTTACTCCAAGGAAAACCTTGACCCTTCTTGGTAGTTCACCTGTCCTTTGTCTCCACTGGCAAGATGGCGTCCGCTCCTTCTCCAGTCTCTCGGTCCCCAGGATGTTGGAAAAGCAGGAAGTTTAACGCCGACACAGTCCTCCAACAAAGTCACAGAAGCTCTCAGCATAAGCTCATCCCTCTGCACTAGGCTTGAATCAGGAACGCTCCCATGCCGGGAACGTTAGTTGAATCCTGTTAGCTGCGTTAGCTCAACAGTACTTAACCTCCATTCACTGTGCTAGTAAATGCTAGTGCGTTAGCAAGCTTTACTTTTACCTAATGTCCAGTGAATTCCGGTTTAGAATTATCACAACAGCAGCAAACAAGAGTGAGAAGTCAATATCTATTCACAGACTGTCGAGTTGAAAGTCTAAAATATCAGCAAAACACTCTTTTCTTAAAGGGGACCACATATTCAAAATTCACTTTTTAATGTTTTTTTTTACTCAACTTTGGGTATTTACTTCATAAAAAAACAGTCCTAAGGCCAAAAAAATGCACCCAGTGGTTTATTTACTCTAAGTAGATTTATTTATCTTTGATAAAATACAGTTCGTTTTGCACTTCCTGCGGTTTGTGACGTCACAAACCGCAGCCAACCGCAGCCACAACCCACCACAACCTGAGTCCAGCCCCTCACCTAGCAACCCCTGGTTAGGCTCAACCCACTTCTGTATTAAACACATGACTGTTGTTTTTCATGATTTCATCTCATCTTTTGTTTATATGTTCTTAATTTCATGTGTACAGCACTTTGTTGCAGCTGTGTTTTTTTAAATGGCTTTATAAATAAAGTATAATTGTTATTTTTATGTTTTAGTTCAATTTTTAGTGTATTTGCGATCGCTCCCAACGCGCAGCCGGTAAAAATTAAACGAGCAGACCCCCGGCGTAGGGACCGGCGGCAACGGGACCCTCTTCTGGCGGATGGAGCGGAGCTTCAACTGTACAGCCTCGCTGCTGCCTCGCAGCAGCCTCGCAGCAGCGAGGACCTTCTCCTTACGGATTAATTTACGGGAGACACTTGGTGAACTTTGTGTTGTCTTGACTGGAACAGCGATAACTCCCAAAATCGCCGCGTGCAACGAGCGGAGCTGGCGAACACCGGAAGAGGAACAAGCTAACATTAGCATCGGATTCGGGTGGTCTAATGCTAAAAGGAGCAGCAAATTGCGGCGCGCTCAGACGGGTTTCGGTAAGTTATCTTAAGCTAGCACTAACAGTAAGTCAAATGAGTAATAAAAAAAGAGCTAATTTTAAAACAACAACACATTACAGATACTGGCTGTTACAGAGGGCGTAAACAGATCGTTGAAGGGCGTGGACTTCAGAACTTGTATCAGAAACCGGTCGTTCAAAACGAAAGTTAAAAATGGCAGAATTAAAAAGGGTATAATTGATTATCTAAGAATTATTTTGTGTATTAAAATGAATTAATATTGTCAAGACAGCACACAGACATAAAATAAAAAATTTAAAGACCTATATGTGGTCCCCTTTAATAACTTCGCCAGTTTTTCTCTAACGGTTATTTTACTCTTCCTCCTCTGCTTCTCCTCTTCCTCATTCTCTCCTCACGTCTCTCAGCCAATCACAGACCAGCTCAGCTGCTTTACTCTGAGCCCTTCAAAACAAAATATGTTGAAAACTGCTTCTCTATAAAACAGTTTCTTTTAACTTATTACACAATGTTACTCCCAGTATTTATAAACACAACTTTCATTAACACTTCTTTCTTTAACAAATTTAACATATTTAAACAAACATGTTCAATACATATTAAATTATTACACCTTCCATGAACTTAACTCAATACAAAATACCTTTATTTTGGACTGGGTTACACCCTCCCCCCTCTAAACATCTGGTGTCCTCAACAGACTTTATGAACACCTGCATAACTCAAACGAGGAGGGCAGTTTTAGTCAACATTTTAGCTCTGTATTTTTATGACAACACCCCTATGAACAATAGTGAGGGGTTGATCACTAGCTTTGCCAAGTTCATCATAGGTAAGTCTCACTACAGGTTTAATGGGACGTTTTGGTCTTGAATGTGCATGACTCATTCTGCTGTTGGAACTACTTGGACATGGCCTGTCATCTTCACTAGAGACAGGTTCAGACTCTGACCCTGATGCTGCATCATCACAGGTTAACTCTTCCACAGTAGGGTCTGCTTCTTGCGATGGTTCCTCGTCCAATGCAATGTGACTCTTAGACTCTTTTGGTTCAAGTCTATCTTTGTGGTTTTGGAGTATTCCCTCCAGATAAGTCTGGTATGGTCGATGTGGTAACTCCCACTCAAAGTCAGATGACTCAGTTGACTTTTCATGTGCCAGCTGTACTGAAGGATCATTATTGTGCCTCTTAGACTTAGTTCTTCTTTGTGGTCTTGTTGATAACCTTGAGTGCACATCTGGAAGATTTTCCACTACTGGCATACGCACATACAGTAGTCTCCTATTGGCAAGAGGTTGTCTCTGTGTAAAATTTTGAACTTCCCTTTCCCATTTTGTGGCTTCACTTTATACACAGGCAGATTTGACATGTTCTCCACAACAACGTAGGGGATATCACACCAGCGGTTCTCAAGCTTATGTTTCCCTTTCACTCCCAGATTCTTCAGCAAAACTTTGTCACCAGGTTTCAACTGATGAAATCCAAGCCTCCGGTCATATGCTTTTTTGTTACGCAGATGTAGTTTGTCGGCTGCTTCAGTTGCCATCTCATAAGCTCTTTGCAAGATATTTTTTAACTTTGCAACATAAGAGGAATGCTGATGGTTCCCATCTTCATCCATAGATGTCCCAAAGCACACGTCCACTGGGAGTTTTGCTTCTCGCCCGAACATTAGAAAATACAATGAAAATCCAGTTGCGTCACATTTGGTGCTATTATAAGCATGCACTAAGTGAACAACATGCTGGCTCCATTGTCTTTTCTTTTCTTGATTCAATGTTCCAGTGAGTTGGGCTGCAAACGTGTGGGATAAGCATATACATCAGGGATACACTCAGGAGAAACTCCAAGTTGTTCTGCATAATTAGGAGAATCTGCAGAAAACCCATTGGTGCCAACTCTCTGACATATTGACTTTACTCCTGCTTGTGATATACTTTGCCACTCAGACTCTTTCTGCCCAGGTTCCATCCGTGACAATAAGTCTGCATCAATGTTGTTTTTTCCCGGTCTTTAGATTATGTCAAAATCATAGGCTGATAAGTCCGACAGCCACAGATGCCCAGTAGCATTAAAGGGGACCACAGATGCAAAATTCACTTTTTAATGTTTTTGTACTCAACTTTGGGTATTTACTTCATAAAAAAACAGTCCTAAGGCCAAAAAAATGCACCCAGTGGTTTATTTACTATAAGTATATTTATTTATCTTAGATAGAAACGGCCCGATTGCACTTCCTGCGGTTTGTTACGTCACAAACCGCAGCCACAACCCACAGCCACAACCCATCCCAACCTTTGTCCCGCCCCCGTCACCTAGCAACCCCTGGTAATGTTCCACCCACGCGGTTCCTGAGTTCATCTCAGCCTGCACACTAGGTGGCGGTATGCACCTAACAGTTGTTTGCGATCCGCCATAAATCAAATGGAGAAGAAGAAAAATAGTTCATCTCAGCAGAATGGCTCCTAAAGTTAAATGTTGCGTTGTTGGCTGCATTACACAACATGTGTTGATACACACTCTTCCAGTCTCAGAGAGCAGAGATGCGTGGCTTAATTTTATTTTTAATAGCAATGTTCAGGCGACATTACCGTAGAAGAATTACACTTCTTATACGATGAAGGACTACTTTCGTGCAACTGCCGGTTTGGTTGAGTGGTTAGCGCGCTCGAACGCCACTCGGGAGACTTGGGTTCGCATCTTGTCCATGATCTTTTTTTTTTTCCCCCCTTTTTTTTTTAAACTCCTGGCGCAGATAATGGAGCACTAAGCAGATTTAAAATTGATAGTTTTCAGATGGGAACAGATGTGTGCATGTTTGTGTGAGTGTGTGTGTGTGTGTGTTTGTGTGTCGGGCCAGCACGCTCCTCGGAGAAACACAGATAAAAAGATAGCCCCGCTGTGAGTGTGTGTGTGTGCTTTGCTGCATCCAGCTCGCGCGCACAGGCAGAGGGTGGGAGAGTCAGAGGAGACATTACAGAGGAAGAATAAAAAATGACACGACAACTTGTACACTCTGATCTGTCGTGGTCCAGTTCAGCTCAGCTCAGCTCGGCTCTGTGTGGTAGTAACGTGACTTCCTCGTCTGCCTTTGGAGGGCGGAGTTAATGCAAGCAGAACTTTGAAGGGCGTGCCACGAGATCTCATTATCATAAACCGGTCGTTCAAAACGAAAGTTAAAAATGGCAGAATTAAAAAGGGTATAATTGATTATCTAAGAATTATTTTGTGTATTAAATTGAATAAACAGTGTCTGGTAACCCCAAAGAAATACCATAAAAATTTTAAAAACATATCTGTGGTCTCCTTTAAGCTTTGCTGAGGTGAGGACATAAGTCAGGGGATTGTTGTCCGTTCGTACAGTGAAACGTGCTCCATAGAGATAATCATGGAATTTCTCCAAAACCGCCCACTTAAGAGACAGAAACTCCAACTGATGAATGGCATAATTCTTTTCTGAAGAGCTTAGTTTGCGGCTGGCAAATGCCACTGGTCGCAGTCCCTCCGGATACTCCTGATAAAGGACAGCACCTAGTCCGTTCAGGCTGGCGTCTACGTGCAAGACATAAGCTTTATTGGGATCAGCAAAAGCCAGGACCGGGGCATTGGTAAGACAGTGTATCACTTTCTCAAATGCATTGGTGCAGGATTGATCCCACCTCTCTCTGAATGGCTCCCGCTCATCCAAATAAACTTTAGCTTCACCCTTCTTGGGCTTCCTCCCACGCTGTGTAGGTCCATATCCTTTAGTTAGGTCAGTCAATGGGCGAACTATAGCGGAATAATTCCGGATAAACCTTCGGTAGTACCCACAAAATCCTAAGAATGACCGCAGGGTCTTCAGATTAGTAGGCATTGGCCATGTGGTAACAGCTTCAATTTTTGTTGGATCAGCTGAGACACCTTCTGCAGACACTATGTGACCTACATATTTCACCTTTGTCTGACAAAACTGACATTTATCCAGAGAAATCTTGAGGCCTACTTCTTGGAGTCTGTCGAGAACCTTTAGGAGTCTCTCCTCCTCCTCAGGAGTCTCTTCTCTTGCATTTGTTGTTGGATGTAACTGGGACCCCCTGTACATAATCTAGTTTTCATCACATGTACCACATGCGGTGCAAATGACAATAAAGACTCTCTCTCTCTCTCTCTCTCTCTCTCTCTCTCTCTCTCTCTCTCTCTCTCTCTCATGTTCTTCCAGAGTCTTTCCAAAGATAATAAGGTCATCGAGATACACAAGTACTTGTAGAAGGTTCATGTCACCCACTGTTTTTTCCATCAAGCGTTGGAAAGTTGCAGGAGCTCCTGTGATCCCCTGTGGCATCCTCTCAAACTGGTAAAATCCTAGAGGGCAAATAAAAGCAGTTTTTTCTTTGTCCTCTTCCTTCATAGCAATTTGATAATAGCCGCTCCTCAAGTCTAAGACTGAAAACCACTGACTACCAGAAAGGCAGTCAAGAGCTTCATCGATACGGGGCGTGGTGTATTGGTCGGGCACAGTTCGACTGTTAAGTGTCCGGTAATCAACACACATCCTTACATCTCCATTCTTTTTTCTCACAATTACAATGGGAGATGCATATGGGCTTTTAGACTCTTTAATTATTCCTGCAGCTAGCAGTTTCTGTATATGACAGCGTACATCATTAATATCTGCAGGAGTGATGCGTCTGGAGCGCTCTCGAAATGGGCGGGGATCTGACAGTCTAATTGTGTGCTCCACCTCTTTAGCGAGTCCTACATCCAGCTCATCTAGAGAAAAGACAGATGCTCGTTCAGATAGCTTTTGACAAAGTCTTTGCTTCCATTGGGCTGGGACGGGGGACTCTCCAAAATTTATCAGACTTGTATCGAATCTTGAATTTACACTGTTTTGTTTGGAAACTGTTGTGACAACATCAGTAACGCACAGACATCCCACAACAGTGCCAGCTGGAACTGTTATGTCTCTCAAGGATTCATTCTGGAACAATAAGGTCAGTTGGTTCACATCCACAGCATTACTTGGAATAACCATGGCTTGTAGCAGTACACCAACAGGAAGGGGATTTATGGTTGAAGACTCCACCACCAAAATGTCATCAGGTAGAGGCTTCTCCACATCCACTCTGCAAGATGCTTTACAGTTACTCCCAGCAGGAAATGTCAGGTCCCCAGGACCCTCCCATTTTATACATCCAATCTCTTCATTCTCCTCTTTTAAATCCAAATTCCTTTCTGCACCTCTAGGCAGAAAACTGTGTATTCCTAATGTCTGAACAGATGCCTCAGATGTTTCCTCACACAGCTGAGCCAAGCGTTTTGGAAGGTTGGCTTTTGCATTGGTGCCAATGATGACAGGGGTTTGGTCCGGGCCAGGTGGATCTGGACAAATCAAAGCTAGGACTGACAAAGTAGTTGGAGCTCCAGCCACTTTCTTGGGAAACTCCATATCCACTATCACATAACCGAGATATGGGTAGCTGGAATCACTCAAACCCCATATGTCTAGTTTACTGACAGGTTGAATGGTTATGTCAGACAGGTACTTCCTGTACCAGGATTCAAAGATGATACTGACCCAGGAACCGCTGTCTAGTAGGGCATCACATAGTTGTCCATTAATTTTTAAAGGTTCCAAAGATGGTGGCCCTATTAGTCCTTCTGGCAGTCCAACAGGTTGTAGGTTACTCACTGCACTCTTTCTCACTGTAGCACTCTGCTCACTGCTTTCCCCAGTAGGATATGGTACATTTGTGGTTTTAGCTTTTTTGAGGGCTTGAATAAGCTTCTGAATGACCTTATTTTGATTTTCAGGACTTCTGCATTTATTTGCCAGGTGTCCACTTTCTCCACAGCGGTAGCAAAAACGTTAATCTGCATCAGAACGTCTATTTGGAGTGTTCACTGCCATGACAGTCTGTGACGTTTCAGCTGGAAGTGACACTCTGGACTTGACTTTTTGTTGCAGCTCTTTAACTAGTTGCTTTAAAGGCACAACTTCAGCATTCAGACTTGGTTCTTTAGGTCTCTCTCTGTCAGTTGAACATTTGTCATATTTATCTGCAGTATCTTGAGGGGGTTGTGAAGAAAGTGCAGTGAACATTGACTTTACTTCTTTTATCTCAGCCCGCAGACTCTGAATTTCAGAATGATTGTGGTCCACCTGCAGTTTGGTTTGGACGGCACGTACAGATGGAGTTAATTTAGCTCTAGATGCTTCATACTCCTCTTCAGCACGAATCTCACGCAGTAGTTCAAGAAAGGTTGGAGGGTTCTCTTTTCTTTCTCTCAACCTGAGCTGAATTAGCATTAGGTCTGCACCCACTGCACCTTTAAAGGGGACCACATGTAAGTATTTAAAAATTTTATGTTATGTCTGTGTGCTATCTTGACAATATTAATTCATTTTAATACACAAAATAATTCTTAGATAATTAATTATACCCTTTTTAATTCTGCCAGTTTTAACTTTCGTTTTGAACGACCGGTTTCTGATAGAAGTTCTGAAGTCCACGCCCTTCAACGATCTGTTTACGCCCTCTGCACAGCCAGTATCTGTAATGTGTTGTTGTTTTAAAATTAGCTCGTTTTTTATTACTCATTTGACTTACTGTTAGTGTTAGCTTAAGATAACTTACCGAAACCCGTCTGAGCGCGCCGCAGTTTGCTGCTCCTTTTAGCATGAGACCACCCGAATCCGATGCTAATGTTAGCTTGTTCCTCTTCCGGTTTTCGCCAGCTCCGCTCGTTGCACGCGGAGACTTTGAGAGTTATCGCTGTTCCAGTCAAGACACACAAAGTTCACCAAGTGTCTCCCGTAAATTAATCGGTAAAGAGAAGGTCCTCGCTGTTGCGAGGCTTCTGCCAGGCTGCTGCGAGGCTGCACAGTTGAAGCTCCGCTCCATCGCGCCAGAAGAGGGGCTCGTTGACGCCGGTCCCTACGTCGGGGGTCTGCTCGTTTAATTTTTGCCGGCTGCGCGTTTGGAGCGATCGCAAATACACTAAAAATTGAACTAAAACATAAAAATAACAATTATACTTTATTTATAAAGCCATTTAAAAAACCACAGCTGCAACAAAGTGCTGTACACATGAAATTAATAACATATAAACAAAAGATGAGATGAAATCATGAAAAACAACAGTCATGTGTTTAATACAGAAATGGGTTGAGCCTAACCAGGGGTTGCTAGGTGAGGGGCTGGACTCATGTTGGGGTGGGTTGTCCTCGCGCCTGTGACGTCACAAGCGCGATTGACTTCCAGTTTATTTCAAAAACGAGCCGTTTTTATCACAGTAAAATAAATCTACTTAGAGTAAATAAACCACTGGGTGCATTTTTTTGGCCTTTGGACTGTTTTTTTATGAAGTAAATACCCAAAGTTGAGTAAAAAAACATTAAAAAGTGAATTTTGAATGTGTGGTCCCCTTTAAGTAGCTGTTCAATTCGAGCTTTGTTCATTCTTGAAGCAGGAAGGCCATCTCTTTGAACTACTTTCGACAAACAGCGCTCTAGTCTTCGAAGGAAATCTGACAACTTTTCCCCAGACTGCTGCTGCATCAGTCTAAAAGCAAAGTATAAATCATCTCCTGACTCTGCCATCCCGAATGCACTATCAAGAGCTTCTAGGCACTCTTCAGGACTGACATCTGGATCAGAAAGGCGAACTGCTTTGATGACTTCTAATGCCGGGCCCTTCAGGCTCTCCATGATTCTCCGTCGTTTTTCTTTTGGAGAACATTCACTCACCTCCACCATCATGTGAGCTTGCTCCAACCAATATTCAAATTGTTCCTCACCTGCAGGAGTAGGCACTATGCCGGAGAAAGTGCGCAAGCGACGGAATCCTCCAGTCTCTGTGGTAGGTTTAGCTGCTTTATCCAGTAGATCACTCACAGCACGAATGAGGGACTCGGTGGGTGAGGGAACGGGTTCCACCCCAGCTAGAAGAGCATGCACATCCGTTGCAGTCTTCCCTTCTGTTTGTAAAAAAGTATTTAGTTTGACACTAAAATCCTCATTTACACTTGAAGATTCTGTGGTAATGAATATAGGCCATACTGTAGACTCATCTAATGTCAACACCTCATTTGGCATGTTTGCATTTGTAAGTTTCTCCCTGCACTCACAAAGCACTAATATTTGACCTGTTGATTCGTCTAGCATTCTTCCCCTCACACGGACACGCCCAAGGCACTTTATAGTCTGCAGTGTCTCTGCTATTTGTGCAATTTCTGTCTCTTGGGGAACTTTTATCAACAATGCATGGTTCTCATTTATGCCCTCCCCTCGGCACCAGCTCTTAAGTTTGTTTACCATGACCTTAGTTTGTTGCATTTTCTCTCTTTTTTTTAACAATGACAATAAGAAAAATACTTTGAACATCAAGAAACTCAAACAATAAATCCCAGCGATGCCTCCATTTTATGTAGCCCAACTATACCTTTTTTTTAAAGTAGGTAAGGGCTCTAGGTTCGTTAAACGTAGTAGCTTAAAAAATAATTCTTAATACACTCTCGTGTTTAAACTTATGTTGAGTTTCATTCACTTTAAAATAATAATTAACCAGTGCTTTCTATTCCTCTCACCCAATCAGGTAGAGGCTGAATAAAAATAATAAAATCCAAATACTATTATACAGGAAATCAAACACACACACAGTATGAAACTTGAACTTTTGAACATGTATTAAACACAACAATAAATTCACAAAATGTAAATGCTTCAGTCTTTTGTTTTACCAACTTGTTATTAATTACTGTGGGCCCACACCTCATGTCCACCTAAGCCGGCATTAATTAATTACTTGTCCCAACAAATAAAATAAAATAAAAAAAAACGTTGCAGGCCTGATTTGATGATGATGCGTGGTTTTGCGATACCTTACTCCAAGGAAAACCTTGACCCTTCTTGGTAGTTCACCTGTCCTTTGTCTCCGCTGGCAAGATGGCGTCCGCTCCTTCTCCAGTCTCTCGATCCCCAGGATGTTGGAAAAGCAGGAAGTTTAACGCCGACACAGTCCTCCAACAAAGTCACAGAAGCTCTCAGCATAAACTCATCCCTCTGCACTAGGCTTGAATCAGGAACGCTCCCATGCCGGGAACGTTACTTGAATCCTGTTAGCTGCGTTACCGACCTAATCGCTCAACTGACGATGCCATCTCCTCTGCCCTCCACACAGCTCTCACACATCTGGACACGAAAGACTCTTATGTTAGAATGCTGTTCATCGACTTCAGCTCGGCATTCAACACCATCATCCCCCAACAGCTCATCCTTAAACTGGACAGTCTGGGGCTGAACACCTCAATGTGTAACTGGCTGCTAGACTTCCTGACCGGGAGACCACAGACAGTACGGATCGGGAGTAACACATCTAGCACCATCACATTGAACACAGGGGCCCCACAAGGATGTGTGCTGAGCCCCCTTCTATTCACCCTGCTAACACACGACTGCACACCATCGTACAGCTCCAACCACTTCATCAAGTTTGCGGACGACACAACAGTGGTAGGTCTCATCAGCAACAACGATGAGACGGACTACAGGAACGAGGTGAGCCGCTTGGCCTTGTGGTGCGGACACAACAATCTCACTCTCAACGTGGAGAAGACAAAGGAGATTGTCGTGGACTTCAGGAAGAGGGATGCACAACATGCCCCTCTGACCATCAACAGCACCGCAGTGGAGAGAGTGGACAGCACCAAGTTCCTGGGAGTGCACGTCTCGAAGGACCTGTCCTGGAGCAGGAACACTGCAGCACTGGCCAAGAAGGCTCACCAGCGCCTCTACTTTCTCCGCAAGCTGAAAACCCCCATCATGTGCACCTTCTACAGGGGTGCCATAGAAAGTGTCCTGACCAGCTGCATCACGGTGTGGTTTGGTGCATGTACTGCATCATGCCGCAAGAGCCTCCAGCGCATCGTGAGAGCAGCTGAGAAGATCGTCGGCACCTCCTTGCCCTCACTGCAGGACTTACACAGCAAACGCCTCACTCGGAAAGCCCACTGCATGGCAGGTGATCCCACACACCCACTACACAGCCGCTTTAGACTGCTGCCATCAGGGAGGAGACTGAGGAGTCTCCAGGCTCGAACCAGCAGACTGAGAGACAGCTCTGTTCATCAGGCAGTCAGAATGCTAAACACTCTGCCTGCTCTGCCTCCCCTCCCATTTGAACTGCCTTAACACAAAAAACTTTCTCACACATTACCACTCAACACAAAGTTTTTAACACTGGACCCTGTGTCATCAAACGGGTTATTCACTAAACTCTCGGTCATGTACTCATTCAGTTTGCACTACTTCTCATATTTGCACTAATGTTTGTATTACATTACTGCCTATAGTCATACTACTGTTTACATTCACTGTTTACATTTATTAATACGGTTTACATTTATTACTACTGCTTTACATTTATTACTACTGTTTACATTTACACTACTTTTATCTACACTACTGCAGATACATATACAGCATTCTCTGACTAGCCTTATCTAAGGATGCCAAATGTGCCTTATGTGCCTCACTGCATATGCCACTTTGCCTCTATACCAACATCAACTACCTCATACATATACTGTGTACATTAACTTATATGCTGCTGTGCCACTCTTTGCAAATGTCAATGCTAGAACCTTCAGTTTATTTTATAGATATACTTTTTATACTTTTTATACTACTATGCAAAAACTCAGGACAGTATTACACTTTTATTATTTCATTTTATGCTTATGTTCATTGGGTGTTTGGTGTTTCAGGGGTGTTTGGTGTTTCAGTGTTGGTGTAAATTTTCATACTTTTATACTATTATGAAAAAACTCAGGACAGTGTTACACTTTTACTATTTTATGCTTATGTTTATTAAATGTTTTAGTGTTTAGTGTTTAGATGGTTACTGTTGCACCGAGGGACTGAGAGAGAAACGCAATTTCGGTCCTGTGTATGTCCTGTACATATTGCAGTTCTGACAATAAAGTTGACTTTGACTTTTGACTTTGACTTTAGCTCAACAGTACTTAACCTCCATTCACTGTGCTAGTGAATGCTAGTGCGTTAGCAAGCTTTACTTTTACCTACTGTCCAGTGAATTCCGGTTTAGAATTATCACAACAGCAGCAAACAAGAGTGAGAAGTCAATATCTATTCACAGACTGTCGAGTTGAAAGTCTAAAATATCAGCAAAACACTCTTTTCTTAATAACTTCGCCAGTTTTTCTCTAACGGTTATTTTACTCTTCCTCCTCTGCTTCTCCTCTTCCTCATTCTCTCCTCACGTCTCTCAGCCAATCACAGACCAGCTCAGCTGCTTTACTCTGAGCCCTTCAAAATAAAATATGTTGAAAACTGCTTCTCTACAAAACAGTTTCTTTTAGCTTATTACACAATGTTACTCCCAGTATTTATAAACACAACTTTCATTAACACTTCTTTCTTTAACAAATTTAACATATTTAAACAAACATGTTCAATACATATTAAATTATTACACCTTCCATGAACTTAACTCAATACAAAATACCTTTATTTTGGACTGGGTTACACATACCTTACCGAATACCCCTAATTTCTGAATGAGTCATGTTTGAAGAATAGGCATACAGTATTTACAATATTGTAATGATCCTTGAAGAGTCATGTTAAGTGTTAATTATTCCTGTTACACTGTTACTGGTTCTAAGGTTTGACATGTCCTGTTTATGACGCAGGGGTTGTTGGGAAAGGAGATGGGGCGGGGTTTGTGAGAGGTTGGCGGTTCTGTTCTGATGCTGGAAGCACCTGTTGTGAAGCTGAGGAGTTCTGGCGTGGGTCACGGACAAACAGTGACTCTGAGTTTACTGACTGTTATTTATGTTCCTGAATAAAGCGTTGGCTGAAGCAGAACGTCTGGTGCTTGAGTGACCGCGACAACGTTACATTGGTGTCAGAAGTGAAACTACGAGCTGCCTCTGAAGTGCGCGGCGGAGCAAACTGCAGGTGAAGACTGATGTTGGTGGACAAGATTAAACGAGAGGAGCTGGAGATGGAAGCCCAGCTGCATTCGACCGCTCATAGAGTGAGAGACATGGCGCTGCAAATGTCTGCGGAGGCTGGATTCTCGCCAGGTTTGGCTAGACACGAGAACTTTTCCCACCTTGACCGCGGTAACGCACCATCACGTGATATAAACAAAGATGGCAGCGCCCAGTGGCGAGAAGTAGCGGCAAACATAAATATGTCAAAGTTCAATGGAAAGACTCCATGGGAGGTGTTTATTGCTCAGTTTGAACTGTTAGCTGCAGCTGCTGGCTGGGATGAGGAGAATAAAGCACTGAAATTAGCTTTGTGCCTGTGTGAGGATGCAGCTGCCTGTTTACTGCTGCTGAGCAAGGAGGAGAGGAGAGACTATAGCCCCTTTTCCACCGGTCGGCGCGGGTCGGTTATTGCGTAATATGTGCGTCGCAGACACCCACTTTACGCAATCTCCACCGGATATTCCGAGCTGCGCCGCACCAGAATTCTGGTGTCATTGCAGAGGAGTGACGACCCGCACTCTACCGCGCCGGGAGGACGAGTCTGTGTGGACTGGAGCTGCTTTCACGGAAGCGAGGGAGCAAACACGGAAGTATTTTACATGAGTAACACGGTAAAAACAATTATTTGTTTTTAAAATTATAGCAAAGATGGGTCTTCAGCTGAACGTGTCCTTAATAAATTCACGTACTGCTCAAAACTGCAGGATTTAAAAAGTAGGATCGCCACTTGCACGCGCGCGCGTGTCGGGCAGCTTTATTTCCTTAAAATGTAGCTAAATAAACAGATATAAAAATATATTTCATAGCTGACTTTATAGCATGAGGGTTCCTGAGCCTAACCGTTCTTTAATAATGTCACGTAGTGGTCAAATCTGTAGGTTGCTCACGTGCACACGCGCGCGTGTAGGGCGGCTTTATTTCCTCAAAATGTAGCTAAATAAATGGATATAAAATATATATTTCATAGCTGACTTTATAGCACGAGGGTTTCTGAGCTTAACTGTTCTTTAATAATGTCACGTAGTGGTCAAATCTGCTGGATTTAAAGTAGGTTCGCTTTGATTTCTTCCAAACCTGTGCGTGCATTACGAAAATAAATTATAAAAATCGAATATTAATTCAAATAACTCCAACAGGTTATAGTTAGTACATGAACATCTTATGATTACATTCTGTTAGTTTGAAAAATATCTGCGGTGTGGTATTTGAGGTATTTGCTGCTATGTGCTACAAAGTACTAGGGAGAAAAAAAGAAGCTAGCTTGACACATTTATGTCTATAAAAAATTGAATATTAATTCAAATAACTCCAAAAGGTTATAGTTAGTACATGAACATCTTGTGATTACATTCTGTTAGTTTGAAAAATATCTGCGGTGTGGTATTTGAGGTATTTTCTGCTATGTGTTACAAAGTACTAGGGAGAAAAAAAAGAAGCTAGCTTGACACATTTATGTCTATAAAAAATTGAATATTAATTCAAATAACTCCAACAGGTTATAGT
>JBBPBX010042128.1:4010-15526 GCA_038048925.1 Garcialebias charrua
ATACAACACAGGTAGTGACATTGTGATTGAATTATGATGGTAAGGTAGATACATAGATAATGTATCATGATACAGCCTAGTATCAGCCTACATAGAGCAGCAGCAATAAACATATTAGTTTTCACAGTTGTGACTTGGTACAAAGTTACTGTCAATTGTTCAGTGTATTTACAACACAGGTAGTGACATTGTGATTGAATTATGATGGTAAGGTAGATGCATAGATAATGTATCATGATACAGCCTAGTATCAGCCTACATAGTGCAGCAGCAATAAATAATAAACATATTAGTTTTCACAGTTGTGACTTGGTACAAAGTTACTGTCAATTGTTCAGTGTATTTATCGAGAGTTCAGCAACCTGACAGCATGTAGCTGTCCTTCTGTCTTTTTGTAAGACCACCGCCAATGCCTGCGTAAAGCACGCATCATCATTAAGGACCACACCCACCCAGCACAAGGACTCTTACGTTTATCACCCTCAGACAGTCAATACAGAAGACTGTCATTAAGAGTCCTTGTGCTGGGTGGGTGTGGTCTTTAATGATGCTGCGTGCTTTACACAGACAACGTCGGTGGTAGATGATGGTGTGGAGACTGATGTCCTCTGCTGTTTGCACCACCCAGAGCTTTCCGGCTCTGACTGGTGCAGTTCCCGTACCATGATGCAGCCTGTCTGCAGACTCTCAGTGGTGCACCTAAGTTTGTGAGGAAGCTGGTGTTCGTACCAAACTTCTTTAGTCTTCTTAGGAAGTATGATTACTAAAATATCATTGAGCTCAATTTCTTTACACAAAACCTTGTAGGCTTTTTTGTGTTTGTCAAAAAAAATTATTAATTCAACACACATTCTAGTGTTTGTGCACAATTTTACTGTGTGAAATTTAGTGCCTTTCAAACAAAGCAAAGTAAGCACAAAAACACATTTATATGAACTTTTTTAGGGTTAGGGTTGAACGGATTGTTCATTGGTGCACATATTCCAGATTATCTCACATCTCACTATTTTTAAAACAAGCTCTTGCTTTCCCAACACTGATAAGCAGTCGCAGTCAAAATCCATGAAACGTGAAGTTAAAGCAGTTCAAACCTGCCTCAGAGATATAAAACCTTTATTGAGGTGACAATCTTTATTATATTTTTCTTTTTACAGTTTCGCGATTTCTCTTAAAAACCAATTACAGCAGAGCAGGTCCTCTCTCCGCTGCTTCAGTCTTCAGTTTGGAGTTAACCCTGATTCAAAGAAAGAAACATTTAGTGGCCTGAATACGAGCCAAGCACGGACGAATGGAGCCTCAAATGTAGTGGAAGGGCTGTGGGAGCACTAATCGTGCTGCACAGTGCCCAGAGGCAGACGTGCAGAAGTGTGCTCCTCTAGGCAGCAAGAAGGTTTGGATGTGCATCACACCCAAACCAGCATCAGTGCTGATCAAGAGAGACACTTCTGAGAAGAGGTTTACAGCCCAGCTGGAAACTCCAGGTAAAACCAGCTGAAACTCCAGGCCTTTGGCTTCAACACAGAAAACAATCAGCTGCAGCCTGGAGTGCAGCAGCCAGTCGATTTGTTGGGCTTCTTCATGCAAGGCCTTATTATTAAAGCCCCACTGACATGATTTTTTTACTACCATATTCATAAAATTGCTCAAAATATATATATTTTATCATTTAAATATGTTCGTTTTTGCAAACAAAATGAAAAATCACTTTAATTTTGCTTTAAAAGTGATTTTGAACTTCAAGCCGTGTTTAATCATGGAAAATCCGATTACACACGAACGTACCATCTGTGACGTATGTGTGAGGCAGAGGGCTCTGGTCTCTTTAATAGCGGACAATTTAAAACCCGACGAATTTATCAATCTATGTGAAGATTTGAGCTATTTGTCTTCAGTTTGGGAAGCAGAAAATAGTTTGGCTGATGGAACAAGAAACAACAGGATCTAATTTAGGTCTGATGCTGTATCAGACTTACCTTCATGTGGAGCTGCTCATACCCGCACACTGTGACAAGCCCAGAGCTCTGCCTCACACTCTGCACACTGTGTCACAGATGGTGCGCTCGTGTGTAATCGGATTTCCCATGATTAAACACGGCTTGAAGTTCAAAATCACTTTTAAAGCAAAATTAAAGTGATTTATCATTTTGTTTGCAAAAACGAAAATATTTAAATGATAAAAGATATAAATTATGAGCAATTTTATGAAAATTAAAAAAATCACGTCAGTGGGGCTCTGCTATAAGTTTGAGCAAACATAATAGAAACACTTTGTGCGACTGTTCTTTGAACATCTCTGGTGTCAAATGAATACAGGTAGTCCCCGATTTACGAGCGAGATCCGTCACAAGGGGGCGCTCGTAAACCGGAAATCTCGTAATTTGGAACGGCCGCCATTGCTCTCGTAAACCCGGAAGTCCGCTCGTAAATTTCGCCAGCGCACCTAAAAACACTCTATTTTCATCTATAAACTACTTTTGAGTGCATAAAAATGATCGGAAACGTGTGTTTATATGCTTAACTTGCTAACTGTAGTGAAAAAACACATGAAAACTCAGTATTTTTTTCGTTTTTTCCAAAAATTCGCAACCCGGAAGTCCGCTCGTAAATTTCGCCAGCGCACCTAAAAACACTCTATTTTCATCTAAAAACTACTTTTGAGTGCATAAAAATGATCGGAAACGTGTGTTTATATGCTTAACTTGCTAACTGTAGTGGAAAAACACATGAAAACTCAGTATTTTTTTCGTTTTTTCCAAAAATTCGCAACCCGGAAGTCCGCTCGGAAGTCCGCTCGTAAATTTCGCCAGCGCACCTAAAAACACTCTATTTTCATCTAAAAACTACTTTTGAGTGCATAAAAATGATCGGAAACGTGTGTTTATATGCTTAACTAGCTAACTGAAGTGAAAAAACACATGAAAACTCGGTATTTTTTTCGTTTTTTCCAAAAATGTGCAGCTCGTAAGTCTGGGACCTCGCAGATCAGAGCGCTCGTAAATCGGGGACTACCTGTATATATATATATATATATATATATATATATATATATACAGGTAGTCCCCGATTTACGAGCGCTCTGATCTACGAGGTTCCAGACTTACGAGCTGGCGAATTTTTGGAAAAAACGCAAAAAATACTGAGTTTTCATGTGTTTTTTCACCACAGTTCGTTAGCTAAACATGTGGACACACGTTTCCGATCATTTTTATGCACTCATAAGCAGTTTTTTGATGAAAAACGAGTGTTTGTAGTCGCGCTAGCGAAACCGTTCCAATTTACGAGCGAAATTCCGGACTTACGAGAGACATGGCAACCGTTCCGAAATACGAGATTTCCGGTTTACGAGCGCCTCGTTGTAACGGATCTCGCTCGTAAATCGGGGACTACCTGTATATATATATATATATATATATATATATATATATATATATATATATATATATATACATATATATATATATATATATATATATATACAGTATAATACAATTATAGTGCCACATTTAATTTATTGTATACAGTAGATGTTTGGGGAACAGCGTGTAAAACTATAACTAAGCCTATTTTTATTTTACAGAAAAGAGCTATAAGAATTATTACAATAAAGCATTACTGTCATCCATCAAGTATTTTATTTTATCAATTGAAATTATTGAAATTTTATGATTTGGTTGACTACAATATTCTTTTAGTATTGTTTAAAGCTCAGAACTACATGCTACCTTCAAACATTCAAACTCATTTTGTAAAAAGGAAAAGTACTTATAATGGACATTTTTGTAAAGCCACAGTACAGGACTAGTTTGAAGGGTCGGTCTACTTTAATTCAAGGAATAAGTCTGTGGAATGGTTTGGAAAATATGTTAAAATAGTAAAGTCAATGCCTATGTTCAAGAAAATGGTAAAAACTAAATTTTTGAAAAGATACATATAAATTAGTTGATCTCAAATGTACTATATACAGTATGTGGAAAATTGTGATTAGTTATTTGTTATGTTATATTATTCATAGATGACTGTTTGAATTGATTGTTTGAGTTAAAATTTGTTTTAAAGAAGGGGCAGATATGATAAGATTTCTTTCTTCTTCTGCTACCTTTCATTTTATGTATTGTTTACTCTTATCATGTGGTTTTGTAAATTGTTTTTTGTGTTTTAAATATGAAATGAATAAAAAAAAATCTTAAAAATGGTCAAAATATAACAAGTCTGCAGATTTGCACAGGGAGATCTTGATTCCTGTCCCTTTGTTGATCCACGTTAAAGCTCAGATTCACCGACTGATGCTTTTCTGCGTGTGTGTGTGTGTGTGTGTGTGTGTGTAAACCAGCACAGCTGAGCAGAGATCAGGTGTGTGACGGGGTCCCTGCAGATTATTCCTCTCCCTTCGTCTCTGCAGGCTCCTCTGTTTGCTTTGCTGCGTTTGGATGAACCTCAGACTCTTTAGGAGTCATGCAGCTGGGTTTTATTTATTTATTTTTTACATAAACACATTGCCACATGCTTCATGCTTCTCACTATCGATGGACCCGTGGACCGGTTCTGTTTGCTTCTCATTATGTTGGTTCAGGCTGTTCTTTGCTTCATCCTTCAAATAATATGTTCATCTGTCATCTGACTTTTCTACTTCACTTTTGGGCTCTGAGGTTTCTAAATGACGTACTGCGATTGTTTTTACACCAGATGTACTTAAAGACACACTTTATGAAAAGTATTTTTTACCAGGCTGGGTGTTGTGAAGCTTTTCTTCTTATTCAATGAATCCTGTATTGATTTCTTTCATCAGTGTCCTTTTCTGTAACTGAACTCTCTCCGAGCTTTTCTTTCTCTTTTTTTATGAACCTGACTAATGATTTGTTCACTCTGATGCTCCAGCTGTCTCTCTGACTTGTTTCGTTTCAGAAGCTCAGCTTGTTTCACTTTTTCTTCTTCTTCTTGTTCACATCCTCAGCTTCAAAATACAAATACTATATATACATATATACGTATATACCAGTATATATACAGTATATGACCTTGACTTCTCTAAGTGGCTTTAAACATCTGTTAATTTCCTGGCAAAAACCAATGCAGACATGTTCCTGTTTGTAGTTTTCTACACCGCCTTATAATCTGGCTGTTTTTCTCTACTTTTCCTTTTGATTGTCCTTTTGGTTGCCATTTTATTCAAACTTGCAAAAAAAAATTGCATGCATATTTTGATTGTCTGTTGTTATCGTTGCTGTCCACTGTTGTCATCAATTTGTTAAAAAAAATTCAGTTCTCTCTTGTTAATGAGTCCTCGAGGCTCAATGGGATTAACCTGTATAAATAAAGGTTGAATGGAAAAAGAAATACTACATTAATAAAATAACTTCAAAACAGTTTATCAGCTGGTGAAGAAATGAATCTGTCCATAAAACATCTGTTAAGATGTATAAAAATATAGTATACTGCCTGGCCCAAATTATTATTTTTTTTAAGTTGCCACCTGGATTTAACTAATACGGTCCTCCTATTGGATAATGGGCGATTATCTTTCAGCTGGCAACAAGTTATTTAACCCCAACTGGTGCAATGAGTTGCTTCTCATTTCTTAAACAACCATGTCGAAATACACATGGCGTGGTCGTGGAAATTGTTAGGCCATGCCAAAGACAAAGATTTGAATGTACACCTCAGAAACACTTTTGCTTTCGCCCAGAAAAACCTGGAAAGATCCGCTGAAGGACGTAAGGCGTACTATGACCAGAAGGCCTCTCACAATGAACTCCAAGTGGGAGACAGAGTCTGGTACTATACGTTCGCCCCAGCAACCGGGAAAGGAGGGTCCGAGACCGGAACTCTCGCCCGCAAACTAATGCCCAGGTGGACTGGACCTCATCTGATAACAGACAAAGTGTCCTCAGTCGTCTACGAAATCAAAATCAGCAAAGGCCGCAAAGAGCCAATTGCTAAATGGGTACATCGAAATCAGATCAAACCTTACAAGGCGTTCAATGACTCCACAAAAGACAAAGATCTCACAAACTCACCGACTTCATGGGATAATAAGGTCGTCCAAACACAAGTTAGTAAATAAACTAATCAGGTTTAAACTACCGTATTTTCCACCCTATAAGTCGCATTGTCCAACTTGAACTTAGAAACGCTAAGTCTAACACCCACAACAAAAACTAACCTTAACAACCGTTTAAATCCACGAGATTTAATTTGACCTCGGTCATAAAGTTGAGACCTGTTTTTCTTGTGTGTTGCACTTTGGAATCTGACGACAAGAGTGTGTCGAAGCAGTGAAACGTTGTTTCCTTGTTGTTTAGTCATTACTGTTGTCATTATTTGAGATATTGTTGTGGTTCTGAACACTCCCAGCCAAAAAAGGTTTTGCATTAATGTTAGTTAAAGACTTAAATGGATTTAACTATGCCAACATGCAGTTCATTTTGTTAAAAACCTCAATCGTTAAAGAGTCAATGTAGTTTAAAGCTACTCAAGGTACCATAAACTACACTGGTCTCACAATTTCTAAATTGAACCGATTCGATCGTTTCTATTCTAGATTATCTATTCATTTTGATGAGTCTCGCCATAGACTTCAAAATTTATTAGGAATACCAAATCCTACGTCGTTCGTCTAAAAGACAACAGACATTTAGATCAAACTATATTTCATTTTTCTATTTTAGTTTAACCTAAACTAAGTAATGAATGGAGGAATAGTTTGGAATTAGAGGCCTTCGTTACAGAAGCCCTCCAAAATTTTATAGGTATAGATCCCTATATCTAATTTTACAGAATTGATCCACCCCTTAATTGGTAATTGTAGCTGATCTAAACCATGATAGCTTACATACCAGGTG
Source organism: Garcialebias charrua (assembly GCA_038048925.1). NCBI lineage: Eukaryota > Metazoa > Chordata > Actinopteri > Cyprinodontiformes > Rivulidae > Garcialebias > Garcialebias charrua. Next base: position 10,850 of record JBBPBX010042128.1, read on the forward strand.
CATATAGGTAAGGCTAATGTAAAATCCCAATCATAAGCCCACCTAAAAACCACATAATTGCATGACACATAGAACCAGAGTGGCACTGACTGGAAGCCAACCAGCCAACAACCTTCGATGTGGGGACCTGCAGCTCCAACGCTTGGTCTTCAACCTTCATCCAAGGGTCGCCTCCTCTGCGTCAATCGAGGGATCCCCTCTACATGCTGATTATAAAAACAATTGTTGCTGACAAAATCAACAACTCTAATCGATATGGAATTATCGTTGTGGAATTACTGCTGTGGAATTACCGCTGTGGATTATAAGACTTTGTTTTCCAAAGGATTAAAAGCTTACCGCAATGGGATTACCTGCGAACAGTATGGAAGTTCCAAAACTTTATGGGATTATAATTTTTTGATTTTTCTTCTTCCACTTGCTGGATTACTTCAAGATCAAAGACATTTCAAGGTATCCTTTCGTGTTGGACCTCATCCCCAAGGACTGGCGATGACTTCCAAAAGGGGGGAGATGTAGTGGGCATGACCGTGCCCGCTCTGATACACCTTTGTATTTTTGAACTGTTTCAGTGATGACCTTTACTGACCTCTCAGTAAAACAAGACATTTACTACAAATTATTCCATTAGTTGTAATCTGAGAACATAGTCACCAAAAGAGACTACTGTATTGGCTTCTTTAATTTTATTCTAATGTAATCAAAAGAATAACATTTTGTCATTCTCATGATGTACTAATATGCTATGTTATTCTTTAATGTGAAGCCTTACTGTGTTACTTGACCAAATGAAAGTGTCTACTCAAAAGATCTATGACAAAGTTGAATAATGTGTCAAATTGACTTGCTCAGAAGTTGTTTTTGTTGAGTTCAGCTAAAACTCTCGCTAGCGTCGAGATTAATACTGACCTCTTTACCTTAATTAATTTACTTATTCAGATTGAATAGTAATTTCACGGATTCTTTTCTTTTTCAGTTTACCCAATATTTCTGTGATCTTTATGATGGATAAACAAATAAAGCCATTAAGTGACAATGGAAACGTTAACTTAGTTTGGTAGACACTACCATTTATTTAAAATAAATCAACTAAAATTAACCCCATTACACTTGATTGATATATTCTCACTTTCTTGCAATTTAACACGTCAGCACATTTAAATTGCAACACAACAGACATAAATACAGGATGTCATTATACTTAGTCTGTGGCTCTTAGCTTAAATATACAGTAGTTACCAGATTGAAATAAGGAGAGATTTAAGAGGAATAGGGAGAGGTTGGAGAGGTTAAGAGAGGAAGTTATTTATCTTGAGTTTAACCAGAAATGACACTCCTCCGTACGAGAACCAGCTCGACTTCACAGCACGATCCAAGAAACATCCGCAACTCTGTACCTGTTGACGTTCAGTCTCGGTTGGTAGTTGCAGGAGCAGTCTGAGCCTCACAGGTTCTGGGCCTATGAAGTCCGGTGTACCTCGGTGTGTTCATGGATTCACGTGTCGTGACGCCTGCCTTCTTCGTCAAAGATAGTAGCAGCTTCTGGGTTAGTTTCAAAATAAAGCTTTCCTCAAGAAAGTCATAGAGAGCTTTTGCTCGGTGAACTGGATGGAGACGTCCATCAGTTCCACTGATAAGTTGGTCTTTTGCTCTTGACCAAACTTAAATCAGTTGACAAGGCAGAGAGCTTCCAGGTCTCTGTCCATTCGAACTCTGAAGCGTTCACGGAAGCAAACGCTTTTACTCAAAAATGTTGAGATTAGAACACAGTTTCCTCATTGGTCCGTGGGCCAAGAGGAGTGTGAAAACGTGAAGTGAAAACTCAAGGTTGACAGCAAGTCTGCTTAGATAACAAAGAGGAATGTTTTGGAAAAGTGTCTGAAAGAGAGGAGACATCTCGACGCTAGCGAGAGTTTTAGCTGAACTCAACAAAAACAACTTCTGAGCAAGTCAATTTGACACATTATTCAACTTTGTCATAGATCTTTTGAGTAGACACTTTCATTTGGTCAAGTAACACAGTAAGGCTTCACATTAAAGAATAACATAGCATATTAGTACATCATGAGAATGACAAAATGTTATTCTTTTGATTACATTAGAATAAAATTAAAGAAGCCAATAGTCTCTTTTGGTGACTATGTTCTCAGATTACAACTAATGGAATAATTTGTAGTAAATGTCTTGTTTTACTGAGAGGTCAGTAAAGGTCATCACTGAAACAGTTCAAAAATACAAATGTGTATCAGAGCGGGCACGGTCATGCCCACTACAAAATTATGTCGGTCTGTTTGAGAAGGGTCAAATCATTGGCATGCATCAAGCAGAGAAAACATCTAAGCAGACTGCAGAAACTAATAAAATTGGGTTAAGAACTGTCCAACGCATTATTCAAATCTGGAAAGATAGTGGGGACCCATCGTCTTCGAGGAAGAAATTTGGCCAGAAAAAAATCCTGAATGATCGTGATTGGCGATCACTTAAACGTTTGGTGAAATCAAAGCGAAGAAAAACAATAGCACTCAGAACTATGTTTAATAGTGAAAGTAAGAGCATTTCCACACACACAATGTGAAGGGAACTCAAGAGATTGGGACTGAACAGCTATGTAGCCTTAAGAAAACCACTAATCAGTGAAGATAACTGGAAAAAAGTATTCAGTTTCTAGGGAGCATAAAGATTGGACTGTGGAGCAATGGAAGAAGGTCATGTGGTCTGATGAGTCCAGATGTATCCTGTTCTAGAGTGATGGGTGCATCAGGGTAAGAAGAGAGGCAGGTGAAGTCATGCACCCATCATGTCTAGTGCCTCGTCATCAATGCAAGATCTTGGTGAAAGATTAATGCAACACTGGATGGAAACAGATTTTGTGACATTGAAGAAGCTCATTGAAACAATGTCACAGTGAATGCCTGATGTAATCAAAGCTAAAGGTGCTCCAATGACATATTAGTGTGTGACCTTTTTTTTTTTTTGGTGGTGGTGACTTTTTTTTTTTTTTCGGCCAGGCAGTGTACTTTGTACTTGAGTCCCTGAGAAAGGTTCCACTTTGAGCATCCAAAATATTTTTGTAGCTGCTAAATACCTTAAATTAGGGCACTTTAAGCACACATAACTTTTAACACTTGTGATATTCTATAAGTTTCTAATTGCTGTCAGAGCTACTGGAAGTTTAACTTTATGATTCTGAATTATAAAAGTGACTTTAAGGGAAATTAAACTAAATCTCCTTACAGGGCTGAGCTGGGGGTAATATTTAAATGTTTGCATGTTTTTGTGAAACTTTCACATCCAAATTGTGTTTTCAGCTAGTAAAGACAGTGACTCAGAACTTACAGAGACATTTCTCCGAGTTATTTCTTGTGGGATGGAAAAGAAAAGAAACAAAAAAAAACAGAAGAAGAGATCAACTTTAATTAACAGCATCAGATCTTAATGTGTGCAGGAAACAGTATTAAACCAGTAGTTTTCCTGAGTGTTTACTATTTGTTTAGTCTTCTTTACATACCGTAATTGAAAAGGTAAACAAACAAATTTCCTTGATTTTAACTGTCGTTAACATTTATAATAAATGGTTTGGCTTTATGTTTGTACAAGTTATTTTAGAGGGATTTAAAATAAACTTTAATCTGCTTTTGCTCAGCTGATGCCTTTGTTCTGACTTTTGGTCACGTTTGCAGATAAAGAAAAAAAAGTGGATGGGAGTTAAACCATCAGAACACAGAGATTTTGTTAAAATAAAAAAGTTTGCAGGCTTTTTGAGCAACTCAATCCTGTCAAAGAGTCGATGTGAATCAAAACGGGCAGTAGGAAGGTTGACCAAAAGAGAAGAAAATCCATGACAACCCTCCCTTTTACCATCAAAATGACAAATGTGCCTAACAATTACTGTGTGATGTAATGTTTCAAGGTAAAACAATGGATGAAGTGATATTATCTGAGAGGTTGATCTGTCACGCAGACAGACCATAAAACAAACCATCTCACACAATCTGATTTCTCTGCCTCACACAGATTTTATTGATCTGAAGCCCCGTGTCACTTCATCACTGAGAGATAGGTAGTCCCCGACTTACGAGCGAGTTCCGTTACAACGAGGTGCTCGTAACACGGAAATCTCGTAATTTGGAACGGCCGCCACGTGTCTCGTAAGTCCGGAATTTCGCTCGTAAGTTGGAACGGTTTTGCTAGCGCGACTACAAACACTCGTTTTTCATCGAAAAACTGCTTATGAGTGCATAAAAATGATCGGAAACGTGTGTCCACATGTTTAGCTAACGAACTGTGGTGAAAAAACACAGAAAAACTCAGTATTTTTTGCGTTTTTTCCAAAAATTCGCCAGCTCGTAAGTCCGGAACCTCGTAAGTTAGAGCGCTCGTAAGTCGGGGACTACCTTTAAACTTCATGAAAGATTATTTGTATCATAAGTCTGACAGTTTATGCTTCAGTTTAGTAAGACATATTGCTAAAACTGCTTTACAAAGATGTTTTAGTGCTCATTTTAGTTATTGTTTTAAAGCAACAAGCCCATAAAAATAATTTTGTGGCAAAATATTACAAACAAACCCATTTATAAATGTAATGATTGTTAAATCTACTAAATAAACAGCAGCCAGATATTGGGAGCAGCTGTGGGACAGTAAAACAAACATATATATATATATATATATACAGTA
>JBBPBX010042128.1:15744-28534 GCA_038048925.1 Garcialebias charrua
CCTAGGTCGTAGTTCAATGATCGACTTTGTTGTCGTCTCATCTGATCTGCGGCCGCATGTCCTGGACACTCGGGTGAAGAGAGGGGCGGAGCTGTCAACTGACCACTACCTGGTGGTGAGTTGGCTCCGATGGTGGGGGAGGATGCCGGTCAGACCTGGCAGACCCAAACGTATTGTGAGGGTCTGCTGGGAACGTCTGGCAGAGTCTCCCGTAAGACGGAGCTTTAACTCCCACCTCCGGGAGAGCTTTGAACACGTTCCGAGGGAGGCGGGGGACATTGAGCCCGAGTGGGCCATGTTTCGCGCCTCTATTGTCGAGGCAGCTTATCGGAGTTGTGGCCGCAAGGTTGTTGGTGCCTGTCGTGGTGGCAACCCTCGAACCCGGTGGTGGACACCGGCGGTGAGGGATGCTGTCAAGCTGAAGAAGGAGTCCTATTGGGCCTTTTTGGCCTGTGGGACCCCGGAAGCAGCAGATAGGTACCGGCAGTCCAAGCGGCATGCGGCTCGGGTGGTTGCTGAGGCAAAAACTCGGGCGTGGGAGGAGTTCGGAGAGGCCATGGAGAATGACTTCCGTACGGCTTCGAGGCGATTCTGGTCCACCATCCGGCGTCTCAGGGGGGGAAAGCGGTACGCGACCAACACCATTTATGGTGGGGATGGCGTGCTGTTGACCTCAACTCGGGATGTTGTGAGTCGGTGGGCGGAATACTTCGAAGACCTCCTCAATCCTACTGGCACGTCTTCCACTGAGGAAGCGGAGCCTGGGGACTTTGGGTCGGGCTCTCCAATCTCTGGTGCTGAGGTCGCCGAGGTGGTTAAAAAGCTCCGCGGTGGCAAGGCTCCGGGGGTGGATGAGATTCGTCCTGAGTTCCTTAGGGCTCTGGATGTTGTGGGGTTGTGTTGGCTTACGCGACTCTGCAATATCGCGTGGACATCGGGGGCAGTTCCCTTGGATTGGCAGACTGGGGTGGTGGTTCCCCTATTCAAAAAGGGGGACCGTAGGGTGTGTTCCAACTATAGAGGGATCACACTCTTAAGCCTCCCTGGTAAGGTCTATTCAGGGGTTCTGGAGAGGAGGGTCCGTCGGATAGTCGAACCTCGGATTCAGGAGGAGCAGTGTGGTTTTCGTCCTGGTCGTGGAACACTAGACCAGCTCTACACCCTCAACAGGGTCCTGGAGGGTGCGTGGGAGTTTGCCCAACCAGTTTACATGTGCTTTGTAGACTTGGAAAAGGCATTCGACCGCGTCCCTCGGGGGGTTCTGTGGGGGGTACTCCGGGAGTATGGGGTACCAGGCCCATTGATATGGGCTGTTAGGTCCCTGTACGACCGGTGTCAGAGCTTGGTCCGCATTGCCGGCAGTAAGTCAGGCTCGTTTCCGGTGAGAGTTGGACTCCGCCAAGGTTGCCCTTTGTCACCGATTCTGTTTATAACTTTTATGGACAGAATTTCTAGGCGCAGCCAAGGTGTTGAGAGGATCCGTTTTGGTGGCCTTAGAATCGCTTCTCTGTTTTTTGCAGATGATGTGGTCCTATTGGCTTCATCAGCTCGTGATCTACAGCTTTCGCTGGAGCGGTTTGCAGCTGAATGTGATGCGGCCGGGATGAGGATCAGTTCCTCCAAATCCGAGGCCATGGTCTTGAGCCGGAAAAGGGTAGCATGCCCTCTCCGGGTCGGGGAGGAGGTCCTGCCCCAAGTGGAGGAGTTTAAGTATCTCGGGATCTTGTTCACGAATGAGGGAAAACTGGAGCGTGAGATCGATAGGCGGATAGGTGCAGCGTCCGCAGTGAAGCGGGCGCTGTACCGGTCTGTCGTGGTGAAGAGAGAGCTGAGTCAAAAGGCAAAGCTCTCAATTTACCGATCGATCTACGTTCCCACCCTCATCTATGGTCATGAGCTTTGGGTTATGACCGAAAGAACAAGATCTCGGATACAAGCGGCTGAAATGAGTTTTCTCCGCAGGGTGGCTGGACTCTCCCTTAGAGATAGGGTGAGAAGCTCAGTCATCCGGGAGGGACTCGGAGTAGAGCCGCTGCTTCTCCACATCGAGAGGAGCCAGTTGAGGTGGCTCGGGCATCTGGTTAGGATGCCTCCTGGACGCCTCCCTGGTGAGGTGTTCCGGGCATGTCCCACCGGGAGGAGACCCAGAGGAAGACCCAGGATACGCTGGAGGGACTATGTTTCTCGGCTGGCCTGGGAACGCCTTGGGATTCCCCCAGAGGAGCTGCTCCAAGTGGCTGGGGAGAGGGAAGTCTGGGCCTCCCTACTTAGGCTGCTACCCCCGCGACCCGACCCCGGATAAGCGGAAGAAAATGGATGGATGGATGGATGGATATATATATATATATATATATATATATATATATATATATATATATATATATATATATATGTATATATATATATATATATATATATATATATATATATATATATATATATATGTATATATATATACATGTATATGATTTTACAGCTGCTCTCATCACTCAATGACAAGCAGACAAAGTAATAAATACTTCCTACTGAAAGTTACTGAATATTTTGTATTGGATTACTAAATATTACTTCATAATTTTGTAATGAGGGCTGGGACATGTTTCGGTTTTAACAATATGTAAATACATTTAATATTAGACATTTCAGTTTGTCATATAGCCGTGGATTAAAATTAGCTGAAATGAAATGTAAAAAAACAAACAAATAAATAAATAAATAAACATTATCCTGAGGTAAATGTTACCCAATTCTAAAGCAGTAGAACAATATCGCCCCCTGCTGGTTCTACATAAAAATATTATTGTACATTAAGTTTTAGTTTTAATAATAATAATAGTCATAATAATAATAGTCATAATAATAGTAATAACAATAACAATAATAAACACTGTTGCATGACACAGTTTTTTTTAGTTTGTATCGGTTTCCTAAACCGAACAACATCTGTGTTACATCATCTGTGTTAATACGCTGAGGCTTCCGAGTGTATCAGTCCGCCTTATCTTCACGTCTTCAGACCAACAGAGTCCAGACAGAGTTTATTGAACTCTGTTTTAATGAAATAAACAGTGTCAGGCCAATATATATGTATATTTAATATCAGAGTTCTTTCACGCCTGTGAGATGTTTTTGAGAAACAGCTGTATTTAAGCCTCGGAAGCAATTTAAAAAGGGCCCTAGTTTGGCTAACCATTAGCTTAGCTAGGAGGCAGACGAGTTGAACCACCCTCATCCGACCAGCAGGGGTCAGCGGAGAACCCTTACGCAGCTGTTATCGGTGACGTCATAGAAATGGCGGCCATGGATTAAACACGAGGGGTTTTCAGAGTATTTTTTACCTCTCTAACTGTACAGGGTGTTTCTTCAGGCTCGAGTTTACGAACATAAGAGTGAAATGGGTGACCTGTCGTCGCTGGGGTTGTCAGGTTGGTTGGTTCAACAGTGTAAACATCTGGGAATCAACAAACCCACTCCTGTCCAGGTAAACTGCATCCCAGCCATCCTCGCAGGTAAACCTGAATTACAAGATTATTTTTGAATTACCTGTAATGAGAAGTTTTTTTGTTTGTTTAGATAAAGTCCTGGATAGTCACAGAACGTGATCTATAAATGGCGGCTTGTATTAAACGTGACAATAGTTTTGGTTTAATGTCATTTAAACGACATGATACTTGCGTTTTTTTCATTCAACCTTTATTTAGGCAGGTTGATCTCATTGAACCTCGAGGACTCATTTACAAGAGACCTGTCTACAAACTAAAGATTGACAACAACAATAGTAGATTTTCCTTGAACAATCAACAATAGACAAACATAAGAGAGAAATAGCCTACAGATTTTTTTCACCAAACAAGTTAAAACAAAGATGCCAAAGTAGCAAAACAGACAGATTATAAGGCAATGTAGAACATCAAAAACAGGAACATGTCTGCATTGGTTTTTGCCAGGATTCCAACAGATTCTTAAAACCATTTAGAGAGGTTTCCAAATTAATAGTTATAAAAGCCTTGTTGAGGCTATATATTGAGCCACAGAAACCTCAGTCTCTAAAAGAAAAAGAATTAAAAAAAAAAAGAACAACATGTGTAAATTGTACAATGGCACTACAATGTTGCACTTTATCCACCTAGTAGTGCCATCAATACTGTACATGTACAGTATACTTTACTGTACAATACTGTACTGTAATATTGTTGAGAGTTTTAATATGATCTTTAACATTATGAGGAAATACAAGAAAGCTCATTGACTTATTTAGATGTTTTTGTTTTCTTGCCGCAAAGCATGTTTTTTAATCTTCTATAAAACTTACAGTGAATTTTGGCATTCTTGTGTCAGACTGTTTCAATTCTTTTTTTCTTTGTCTCATTGTTTCTTGTGCACAGTTGTTAAAACATAAACTAATCTACAAAATCAAACACTGGTTTGCAGTTTAATATTAAAGCCATAAGATCATGCTTGCCTTTATTTTTAAGGACGTCAGTTTTCAGATAGTCAAACAATTTTAATTCATGGCTCTGGTGCTCGTTGGTGCATTTGTATTTGTAACTGAGATCCCGGTGCAGATGATGGAGGTGTTTTGCTTCACACAGGTCAGGACTGCATGGGCTGTGCCAAGACTGGAAGTGGGAAGACGGCAGCGTTCGTGCTGCCTGTGCTGCAGAAACTGTCCGAGGAGCCGTATGGCATCTTCTGCCTGGTTCTGACTCCCACCAGGTCAGTGGACGCAGATACATGTGACCGAATGAGACTATTATTATTATAAAAGTTACAGCAGAGACTTAGGGTTTTTACTGATTTAAAAAATATTCATTGATCATTAGTTAAAACTGCTGGAGTTTCAAATTAAAAACACAAAGAATTTCGACTCCCACCTGAAATTACTATCATTTTTCAAACGATTAATTTTGTGTTAAATGTACGAGGAATCATTTTTATGTAAAAAGTGCATTTAAAGCTGTTATGTGTTGCAGGGAGCTGGCCTATCAGATTGCAGAGCAGTTCAGAGTTCTGGGGAAGCCTTTGGGTCTGAAAGAATGCATCATCGTCGGTGGGATGGGTACGATCTCAAACACACGGTTAAAGAAGCGAACTTGCTCATGTGTAAACATTTTACACAGGAAATGTCACAAATACAAATGGCGTAGTATTGTTAGAATTTTGTCACACATATTCACATCTTTACTTATTTTGGTGACCTGTGCACAGACATGGTGACCCAGGCTCAGGCGCTCTCCAGCCAGCCTCACGTCGTCGTAGCAACGCCAGGCCGACTGTCCGATCACATCCGCAGCTCCGACACCTTCAGCATGGCAAGGATCAAGTTTCTGGTGAGTTTTCTAAAAAAAAAAAGAAAACTAAACAACTAACGGAGTTAATCTGCTGATTAATCTGACACACATGGATCTTTGTTGGATTATGAATACAAAATGTTATTGTCTTTGTCAGTCTAAAAGTTCCAGTTTCCTGTTTTTGGGTCAGATTTTAGATGAAGCGGACAGACTGTTGGAGCAGGGTTGTACCGACTTCACCAAAGACCTGGAGGTGATCATGGGCGTCTTACCGGCCAAACGGCAGACGCTGCTGTTCAGCGCCACGCTTACAGACACCCTGCAGGAACTGAAGAAAATCGCCCTGAACAAGCCGTTCTTCTGGGAGAGCACGTCAGAGTGAGTTTTAAACTTTAGTAAAGATGATAAAATCCCCTGTTTCTGCACACAGTTTGATTATTTAGCTTAATTTTAATCTGATGTATTACCTGTGAGGAAGAAAACATCACAAGGCGCAATTTAGATGCGTTTTTAATGGTAGGAGCACGATGAATGATTTAATGAGAATTTAAAGACGTGAGCGGACTCGGTGACCGCAGACGTTTAGTGCAACGTTTTTTACACAACCTTCTTAATTCTGGCAGAACGCGAACAGTGGAGGAGCTGGATCAGAGATACATCCTCACTCCAGAGAAGGTGAAGGATGCTTACCTGGTCCACCTGATCCAGAAGTTTACAGATGAGCATGACGACTGGTCCATCATGATCTTTACCAACACGTGCAAGTAAGAAACCTGGGATGGACTCAGACTCCGTGCACACCTGCAGGATCTTGAGTCAGTCAAATTAAAGTTGTGCAACTTCTTTAGGAGTTTGAATTGTTTTTTTAATTTTATTTATTTTTTCTGGACAAGTTAGCAATGTGCATTTATTCCAAATATTTTTCCTTTTATTTAAGGAACTGTAAGATTCTCACCATGATGATGCAGAAATTTAACTTTCCAACAATCTCCCTTCACTCCATGATGAAACAGGTGAGACTTATTTGAACAAGTGAAGCGTCAAACCTTTTTTTTTTTTACAGTCCTGATGAATGTTTTCTGTTAACCTCGACACCAGCCAGCAGATAATCTGCTTTGCTGCTGAATAAAAATGATTAAAATGATTAAAAGTCACATAATAAAAGTTGAGCAATCATACAATCAGATAATGCAAGCAATTAAAATGATTAAAAGTCAACATCAAAAACCGTTTGAATAAAGGGAGAAGTAGCCTGATGAAAATGCTGAAATCATAACGTGTTGTCGTTAAAAAACAAATAACCCTTTTTTTTTGCTTTTATCTAGAGAGATCGATTTGCAAACCTTGCCAAGTTTAAGGCCAGTGTCTTTAAAATCCTGATTGCAACGGATGTCGCTGCCAGGTAAGAAATCCTGAGGATCTCTTGGGTTTTGTGTAAGTAGATTTTTACAATAAGAATATTCTTGCAGGCAGATGTAAAACATTGTGATACTTTTCTAATCTTTTTTTTTCTTTTTTTCCCCAACATCTTGTAGAGGTTTGGACATTCCAACTGTCCAGGTGGTCATTAATCATAACACCCCGGGGCTTCCAAAGATTTACATTCACAGAGTCGGACGGACAGCAAGAGCAGGTACCATCCACCTTCAGATAGGCCTGTCGCGATAAACAATAAATCAATTAATCACACGATAAATGAAAATTATTGACCTCGTTTTCATTTATCGGTTTTATTGTTTCTTTTTTTTCCCTCTTTCTACTGAAAACACTGGATGACAAAAGGCTCAACTCCGGTGCTCTTCACTGACCCCTCCCTTTCTCAGTTTAAAATCCATTTTAATAGAATAGAATTCAACTTTATTGTCATTGCACGTCACAAGTAACAAAATGCAGTTTGCATCCATTCAGAAGTGCTAAGCAAAAAAAAAATACCTGTATATACACTGTATATTACAATATACAGTAAGTTGCTTTGAATATGCTACAAGTATAAATATATACAGGTTATCGTGTACAGACTATGAGCAGGCTATAAAAATATATGCAAGTACAGGTAGTCCTCGACTTACGATGGAGTTCCGTTCCTACGCTGCGTCGTAACCCGAATTTCAATGTAAGTCGGAACATACGTTCAAACTGCACCTTATACGTACAGTACCGTACTGTATTTTACCAAGCACTTAGCCTATCCTAACACAGTACCCTACATAATTATCAAAAAACACATACATTTGAGAGCCATAATGAAGGAGAAAAATAATTAATTTCCTACTCTGGACTGCTGGTGAAGCCTTTCCTCCGTTCCTCCCTCCCTCCTCCGGATTCTCCATTTGTTTAAATCGTAAAACCACCGTCCAAAAAACAGCTACTTTTCCACAGCTGCTGCCGGTCCAGCTTGCTCCAACAAGTTTTGTTTTGTTTTTTTGAATGTCCAGAGGACCAGACTTAGCTTTTTTAGAGAGTACAGGGCAGCTGTAGCCTCCACAGCTAACCGGAAACTGCGTAACTCAGCTTTTCAAAATAACATTTTCAAAAGATAAAAAAAATGTATTTTTTTAATGGAGATGCGTGACAGCTGTGGGGAAGAAGCTGTTTCAGTACCTGGTGGTGTTAGTTGTGAGGCTCCTGTAGCGCCTCCCAGAGGGCAGGAGGGTGATGAGTCTTGAGTGCTGGGTGACTGGAGCCCTATTCGCACGGGATTAGTTTGACCTAAGGACCAGTGTAACCCCTAATGTCTGCATTTTATGTGGCGCATTCGCACGGGATAACCAAAGTCTTATATTTTGCTGAAATTTACGTACATCTTCTGGATATGATGTTAACGCGCTGCGTTGTCACGACTAGTGATGGGCAGATGAGGCCTCATGGTGTGTATGGCACATTTCCCAAACTGTCGACAGGATGAACTGTGTTGCTGTATCACTTAATGGCGACATCTGCTGGACTTAAAACGTCATTGCAGGCAAAGACTGGAAACAGACGGTTCATTTACACGTTTTCTTTAGCAACGTCAGCTGTTGTAACATCTTTGGGCTGAGGCGATTGCGTCGTTTACAAACCATTTCTCCTGTTTTCAGAGCAACCTTTCACTGGACACTCGGCAGTCTGCAATTTTAAACATGCTCAAAACAATTTGTGCAACTAAATGTTTCAAAATACCTGTAGGCGTCTCAAACCCTTCTCAAGTGGGTCTAAAACCCACATTGTGAATATTAATCAAAGAACTGCTCAGTCTATCTTAATTTAAAAAGTGTACTCCAGTAGATGAAATCATAAACATGGGGGCAACTGTTAAAGTTGGTAGAAACCATTAAAGTGGGTGTGAGAAGTGGGTGTGATGTTGGCAACAAACATGCAAGAGCTAGACTATTGTTTTGCAAGTCGTGCACACAAAAAAAAAGTCCACAAATTTAAAAAGCTGAATGCACAGAACACGGCTGCACAGCTCTCTGGCAGAAGAGATTTGTGATCTCAGTGGGATTTGCCCGCTTAAATAATGGTAAATAATAAAAACAACTTGGTAGCAACTCAGAGTTTAGTGATACTGCGGTGGAAAAAAATAGTTTTTTGGTAATTTTCTCGCAATTTTGAGCCACAGCCCAGTGAGACGCCACCTTTAATCACACGATCGGACCCCGAAACTGATTCTCAAGTTGTTCTGGTGTTTAGAACAGATTTAGTTATCCAGTAAACCCCTGTTGATTTAACACACAGGTATTTTGTTTCTGCAGGGAGGAACGGAGTGTCGATCACGCTGGTGACGCAGTACGACATCCACCTGGTTCACTCCATCGAAGAGCAGACGAGTAAGTTGACTCAGGAGCGCCTTCACCGACCACGGCGTCTGACGTGTGTTTGAGTGAAGCTCCTTTTAATGCAGCTTCAGCTCAGACTTCTTACAGAGGAAATATAAAAACTGAAAAGAGCAGGACATGCGATGAACTCCTGTAGTTTCAGTTCAAATTGTGTCGTGTCGAGTGTTTTAGCGCAGACTCACAAACTGGCCTGACGTGTTCCTGCAGAGACCAAGCTGAAGGAATATCCTGTGCAGGAGAAAGAAGTCTTGAAGATCCTTGCGCATGTCAACATGACCCGGCGGGAGTGTGAGATAGTACGAATGAATTTCTGTATTCGTTGGCGTTTTGGCCTAAAATCTTTTAATTCTGTTTTTTACGTTTAAACACCAAGTTATGACTAAAAACTCTTTTCACTTTTGTGTTGCAGAGACTTGAATCAACGGACTTTGATGAGAAAAAGGAGATTAACAAAAGGAAACAGCTGATCCTGGAGGGGAAGGTGGGTAATTTTTTATCAGTCAGAGAGCTTTTTACAAATAAAACATCTCAGGTCTTACTGCGAGACTTAACCTCCTAGGACCTGGCATCCATATGTGTGGACAACCTGGCATCCACATATGTGGACAACCTGGCATCCACATGTGTGTACAACCTGGCATCCACATGTGTGGACAACCTGGCATCCACATGTGTGGACAACCTGGCATCCACATGTGTGGACAACCTGGCATCCACATGTGTGGACAACCTGGCATCCACATGTGTGGACAACCTGGCATCCACATGTGTGGACAACCTGGCATCCACATGTGTGGACAACCTGGCATCCACATGTGTGGACAACCTGGCATCCACATGTGTGGACAACCTGGCATCCACATGTGTGGACAACCTGGCATCCACATGTGTGGACAACCTGGCATCCACATGTGTGGACAACCTGGCATCCACATGTGTGGACAACCTGGCATCCACATGTGTGGACAACCTGGCATCCACATGTGTGGACAACCTGGCATCCACATGTGTGGACAACCTGGCATCCACATATGTGGACAACCTGGCATCCACATGTGTGGACAACCTGGCATCCACATGTGTGGACAACCTGGCATCCACATGTGTGGACAACCTGGCATCCACATGTGTGGACAACCTGGCATCCACATATGTGGACAACCTGGCATCCACATATGTGGACAACCTGGCATCCACATATGTGTGGACAACCTGGCATCCACATGTGTGGACAACCTGGCATCCACATATGTGTGTGGACAACCTGGCATCCACATATGTGGACAACCTGGCATCCACATACTGTATGTGGACAACCTGGCATCCACATACTGTATGTGGACAACCTGGCATCCACATACTGTATGTGGACAACCTGGCATCCACATATGTGGACAATCTGGCATCCACATACAGTATGTGGATAACCTGGCATCCACATATGTGGATAACCTGGCATCCACATGTGTGGACAACCTGGCATCCACATACTGTATGTGGACAACCTGGCATCCACATGTGTGGACAACCTGGCATCCACATGTGTGGACAACCTGGCATCCACATGTGTGGACAACCTGGCATCCACATGTGTGGACAACCTGGCATCCACATGTGTGGACAACCTGGCATCCACATGTGTGGACAACCTGGCATCCACATGTGTGGACAACCTGGCATCCACATGTGTGGACAACCTGGCATCCACATGTGTGGACAACCTGGCATCCACATGTGTGGACAACCTGGCATCCACATATGTGGACAACCTGGCATCCACATATGTGGACAACCTGGCATCCACATATGTGGACAACCTGGCATCCACATATGTGGACAACCTGGCATCCACATATGTGGACAACCTGGCATCCACATATGTGGACAACCTGGCATCCACATCTGTGGACAACCTGGCATCCACATTGTGGACAACCTGGCATCCACATATGTGGACAACCTGGCATCCACATGTGTGGACAACCTGGCATCCACATGTGTGGACAACCTGGCATCCACATGTGTGGACAACCTGGCATCCACATGTGTGGACAACCTGGCATCCACATGTGTGGACAACCTGGCATCCACATGTGTGGACAACCTGGCATCCACATGTGTGGACAACCTGGCATCCACATGTGTGGACAACCTGGCATCCACATGTGTGGACAACCTGGCATCCACATGTGTGGACAACCTGGCATCCACATGTGTGGACAACCTGGCATCCACATGTGTGGACAACCTGGCATGTGGACAACCTGGCATCCACATGTGTGGACAACCTTGCATCCACATGTGTGGACAACCTGGCATGTGGACAACCTGGCATCCACATGTGTGGACAACCTGGCATCCACATGTGTGGACAACCTGGCATCCACATGTGTGGACAACCTGGCATGTGGACAACCTGGCATCCACATGTGTGGACAACCTGGCATCCACATGTGTGGACAACCTGGCATGTGGACAACCTGGCATCCACATGTGTGGACAACCTGGCATCCACATGTGTGGACAACCTGGCATGTGGACAACCTGGCATCCACATGTGTGGACAACCTTGCATCCACATGTGTGGACAACCTGGCATGTGGACAACCTGGCATCCACATGTGTGGACAACCTGGCATCCACATGTGTGGACAACCTGGCATCCACATGTGTGGACAACCTGGCATGTGGACAACCTGGCATCCACATGTGTGGACAACCTGGCATCCACATGTGTGGACAACCTGGCATGTGGACAACCTGGCATCCACATGTGTGGACAACCTTGCATCCACATGTGTGGACAACCTGGCATGTGGACAACCTGGCATCCACATGTGTGGACAACCTGGCATCCACATGTGTGGACAACCTGGCATCCACATGTGTGGACAACCTGGCATCCACATGATGTGGACAACCTGGCATCCACATGTGTGGACAACCTGGCATCCACATGTGTGGACAACCTGGCATCCACATGTGTGGACAACCTGGCATCCACATGTGTGGACAACCTGGCATCCACATGTGTGGACAACCTGGCATCCACATGTGTGGACAACCTGGCATCCACATGTGTGGACAACCTGGCATCCACATGTGTGGACAACCTGGCATCCACATGTGTGGACAACCTGGCATCCACATGTGTGGACAACCTGGCATCCACATGTGTGGACAACCTGGCATCCACATGTGTGGACAACCTGGCATCCACATGTGTGGACAACCTGGCATCCACATGTGTGGACAACCTGGCATCCACATGTGTGGACAACCTGGCATCCACATATGTGGACAACCTGGCATCCACATATGTGGACAACCTGGCATCCACATATGTGGACAACCTGGCATCCACATATGTGGACAACCTGGCATCCACATGTGGACAACCTGGCATCCACATGTGGACAACCTGGCATCCACATATGTGGACAACCTGGCATCCACATATGTGGACAACCTGGCATCCACATATGTGGACAACCTGGCATCCACATATGTGGACAACCTGGCATCCACATGTGTGGACAACCTGGCATCCACATACTGTATTTGGACAACCTGGCATCCACATACTGTATTTGGACAACCTGGCATCCACATACTGTATTTGGACAACCTGGCATCCACATACTGTATGTGGACAACCTGGCATCCACATACTATGTGGACAAC
>JBBPBX010042129.1:0-21292 GCA_038048925.1 Garcialebias charrua
CAGCTTCAAGGCTCCAAACGAGCTTGGACTTTAATTTTCTCATCCCCTGTTCCTTAACCATGTTTCGAAGAGAAGTAGTGAGTTCACTGTAATCAGGTATATAATGTCTGCTATACCCTGTCAACCCCAGAAAAGACAACATTTCCTGTACCGTGCTAGGCTTTGGGTGATTCAAAATGGAAACTCTGTGCTCAGGAGAAAGCGTTGTTCCTCGAGCTGAGACTAACCGTCCCAAGAAGGATACCTGGGTGCGGACGGCTTGAAGTTTTGTTTTGCTCACTTTGAAACCCGCATCATGAAGAAGAAGAAGAATGTCATGGGTGGCTTTGAGACAGTCTTCAGGTGATTCTGATGCTATCAATAAATCATCCACATATTGAAGCAAAGTGGTGCCTTCAGGAAGAGGAAGTTTAACCAACAGGTCTTTTAGTACCTGATTGAATATTCCAGGGGACAATGCAAGCCCCTGAGGAAGACGCGTGTATCGATACTGTTGGCCATTAAAAGTGAAAGAAAAAATGTCTCGTACATCATTTGACAAAGGGAGACAAAAGAAGGCGTTGGCTAAGTCAATACAAGTGAACCATTTTTGTTTTGGGTTCAAGTTTGTTAACGCCACGTATGGATTTGGAACAGGGCAGGTGGGAGTCTTAAGGATTGCATTAATTGACCTAAGGTCATGCACCATTCTGTACTTTCCTGTACCTGCTTTCTCGACTGGCAAAATGGGAGTATTCCACTGTGAATTAGACGGTTCTAATACTCCTGCATTTAGCAACCCCCAAACCGTATTGCTCAGCCCCTCTGCGGCTTCTGGCTTATGTGAGTATTGATACAACCATATTGGCTCAGTGGAGAGAAGTTCAAAAGTGATGGGATCGCAGTTTACTAATCCCACATCCTCTGGACCTTGAGACCAAAGGGATTGTGGGAGCGTATCAAGCATGGCAGGGACCTCTGTGTGATCAGTCTTTTCCCTGCCATGTTCTCTTGAAATAAGTTCATGATCTAATTTACCCAAATCCTGAGCTGAAACATCAATAATATAGCAATCTGTTGATGGTGAAAAAGCAA
This sequence comes from Garcialebias charrua, assembly GCA_038048925.1. Classification (NCBI taxonomy): domain Eukaryota; kingdom Metazoa; phylum Chordata; class Actinopteri; order Cyprinodontiformes; family Rivulidae; genus Garcialebias; species Garcialebias charrua. The sequence continues at coordinate 1,075 of JBBPBX010042129.1, forward strand.
CTGATGGAAGCTGTGTGGGACACCAATCTAGGGCATCCATGACTGTTTTTACCATGGGTCCTAAATCCTTAGCCTGGTGTGAAGGTGAAAGAGCAAGTGAGACATGTGGTGCTGCTTCAGATGACATCCTATACCATTCAAGTTGAGATGGTGATAGGGTGACATGTGAGGCCACCCCCTGAGGACCTACAATGATCTTATCTGAGGTCAAAACCCACTCAGTATCTTGCAAAGTAGAGGCAAAATGCTCTCTAAAACAATCATCAGAGTCACGGTCATAAAAGAGTGTCAGATGTATAGGATCTGGAGGGGGAACATAGGGTCGCAGAGCATCAAGCCATGGCTTCCAAGACAAGTACGCAGAGTAGATGCCCAGTTGCTGTGTTGTTTCAGGGCATAGCAAAGCCCAGTAGATGTCAGCGACCTCCTCCTGCGTTGGTTTAAGCAGACATTGTGAGGCTGGAGAGGAAGATGATTGTGAACAAGTCCAACAAGTCCCATTGGGCAGAGTGACTTTCAGCCCAGTTGGTTCACACAAAATGGTCGCCCCCATCTTTTTCAACAAGTCTCTACCCAGCAGGTTTACTGGTACATCCTTAGACAAAACAAAAGGATGAGTCAAAGACTGCGGTCCTGCTGTGATTAGGAGAGGTTCAGTTAAATGCAGTTTTTGTTGCACCCCAGAGAAGCCCACCACTGACACCGTGTCAGATGTGGCGTGTTCGGAAAAGTCCAGGTCATTCAACGTGGAGTATGTGGCACCTGTGTCCACCAAGAAGGACAAGTCCTTGTTCATGACTTTCATCCGTATCATAGGGTCTGCACCTCCCCCTATGGACTGGTTTCTCTGTGGGGTGTGTCATTGCTGGTATGAAGAGCTGGACCCTGAGCCATGGGCCCACTCTCTTTGTGGAGCCGGGTGCTGGCCAGCTGGAGCCATCTGTGAGTTGGGAGCTGAGTGAAGGCGTCCTTCCCTCTGTGACTGTGCTTGTTTGTGAAAACATTCACGGGCCCAATGTCCTGGCTTCAAACAAAAATGGCAGACGTCTTGTGCTCTGTTTCCCTGCAGGTTACCTCGGCTATAGCCCCTGCCCCGCGCTCTTCCTCCTCTCCTCCACTGCCCCCTGACCGGACCCTGAGATGAGTTATTATAATATGGCTGGGGTGCCGTGTGCTGCTGTGGGGTGTTAAACACACCTCCCTCCCCAGTAACCATCTGTTTGGCCTCTTTCTTTGATTGCACCACATCTCTAGCTTGCTTTAGTTGTAATTTCAGCAGCTGAGTTTGCATGTCTTTTAAATCAGCTGAACTTTTTACCTCCTCATCTGCTACTTCCTGCAGATGATGAATTAAGTGACGTTCCCATTTCTCTGCATCAGCAGTGGGAAGGTCAGGGTTTGCTTTTATTGCTTTACTGACAGCTGCTGGAACACCATCAAGGATAGCTTGTCTAAAGAAATATCTCTGTCCCGCACCTTGCCCGTGGCAGTGTGTTCTATCATGCCACTCTTGCTTACACTGATCTAAATAAACTGTGGGGTTCTGTCCAGGTTTCCAATGAAACTTAGGCACCCCTGAACCCTCCGGGAGTGGGTAAGCCTCCCTAAGGGCTCCTGCGAACCTATTTAAGTGATTTGTCATGGGTTCTGAGTCGAGAACTGTGCGATTCCAACCTGCTGCCCGTTCCAATTCATCCATCCTAGTGGAAGTGACACATCTCCCCAACAAAGCTCTCACATCCCCCACTGCCAATGTGATCCCTTTGGTGAGGCTGTCCACTGAGTTCAACCATTTGCTGGCCCCCTCTGTTAGGGGGGGCAATTTCTCCACCAAGGCCTGAATGTCTCCCAGAGCAAAAGGTTTGTACCTGACTTGTGTACCTGCTTGGAACAAGGGATAGCTGCTGCTGGAAAAAGAACAATTTTCAAACCCTTGCGTCTCCTCATGCTCCATAAGACTAATGGGGTGTGATGTTACAGGAAGTGGTGTACTGGGTGTGGTGTTGTAGAGGGGAAGCGGTGTACTGGTGTTTTCCATCCGATTGGATGGAAGAGGAGGAGAGGTCATAACCTCTGAAGTGATCCGAAGAGGGCCTTCGGCCAAGGGGGGGTTCCCGGGCCTTGATGTGTTGTGGGGTGTCAGATTTAACATCCTGTCAGTTAATTCAGGCCTGTTTCCCCACCCAGGAGCGTCAGGAGGAACATATTTTTGCCCTGATGTCTCACTTAAAGTGAGCGAGAGGGGCCCTGGGGCCACTGGGTGGTAAAACGACACCTGTGACCTTGGGGGTGTTATTGGAGAGAAGGGAGGAGGGGTTATAGATATTGAGCTGACAGCTGCCTTTTGGGACCCATGTGTGTTCATAAAGTCTCTGAAGTCTGATGCACTCACTGATCCCACCTCACTCTTGGTAACCAGATTCTCTGATGTCATGGAATTCTCTTGTACTAAGGTGGAGGGAGCTTCTTCTATCTTTACCACGCCCCCTTCTACATGATATATTGGGTACATGCTTTTTACCGATGGTGCTGGTGGGGTGCTGTTATAGGGTGGAGGCTCAAGAATTCCTGTTTTCTCACTTTTCTCCATAGTCAGTAAATGTAACACTCCTTGTGCTATTAAAACCAGTTTAAACCACTCTTTGCAACTGCTGTCTGATGCAGTCAACAATTTTTTATATTTCCCTTTTTGTAAAGCATTGGCCTCTTTCTTTTGCTTTTCAAAACCTTCTATTTCTTCCTTACACGTCCTTATTTTTTTCCATATTAAACTCACCACGTTACTTTTACCTGTTTTGTCAGTTAATTCCTCTAATTTTTTTAAGAGCTGTTTTTCCTGTTTTTTGTCCTGCATTGATATATTTATTGCCTGTGTTATAATTTTCTTTTGTTCTTCTATGGGTTTAAATGAGGCGCTCCCGCACTTCTGACTAAAATTCCCTTCCATCTCAGCTGTTATACCTTTGTCCATTCTCACAGTAAAACATGCACACACCACACAGCTATTAATCTTTATTGTCACAGGAACCAGGACTCAGTGAATACACGGGTGCCTCCCACACTGGAAGGGTCGAGACAGACTGCGCGTTCCTTATGGCAAGTCAGCCCGTCCGATTCTTTTCCCGTGTACCACTCCGGAACTCTTTTTTCTTTTCTTCTTCCACACACACACACGCTGGCCTTATAATTCAACAAGACTTACAACACTTAAGACTGACCAGCTCACGCTGGCCTTATAACTCACAGGACAGACCACGGACAAACAGACCAGCCCAACAGGCACGCGGAGCTCTGACGCCAGAAACCTCAGCAATAAAAAGAATTTATTTTTATTTTTATTTTTTTTAGAACCTTTTGAGTGTAACATCAGATTGGTTTGACGTGTGTTGGCTCCTCACAGTGTTCGTACCCTCACTGGTTTAGAACATAAAAAAGATTTAGTATTCTGTGACTAATTTTATTCTATTTTTAACTGGTCCAAATTTTGGAACTCTTATCGGATTATTTTATCAGCGAAAGTCAGCGTGTTCATTTCAAAACTCTCACCTAGCCCCGCCCTTACTTATTTAATCTCGAATTATAAGTAAGTCTAAATTGTCACTGTTTTAAACTAGACACAACCTAGTAAGATTACAGTTGAACTTGGTCTCAGAGTTACAGGGTCAGCGGCGAATAAATTATTTATTTATTCTAAAACCCCGACCCCTCTGTTCCAAAAGCCCGTCGGCTTTTTGGTAGGCGCGACCACTGCGTGTTTTTACCTGGGACTTGGGTATTATTATTTACTTCATGTATACGTATACTTGTCTTATTTCATTATCTTAATGAGTCCAACACACTGAGTTAAAATTTGCCTATTAATGTCCAATCACAGATTTCGTTTAAACAGGAATCTGCTTACCTTCTTTGTAAAGTGACCGGTCAGTGATCAGTGCTCTGGACTCCTCTTCCCCTTCCTGTCCGCGCGTGCAACCAACTCGGTAGGAACCTCCAATTGTTGACGTATGAAACTTATCCGCCCCAGAATTCGTTTTTTGGTTCACTTTGGATCAGAAAGGAAAAACACGCTGAAAACACGACAAACGCTCATAATTTAAAGTTCCAAAAAACCAGTTTAATTAATCATAAGTTTAAAAAAAGAAAGTCACAGAATACATTGTGCTATTCTTAAAAGTCATTACATTTGTTCAAAAGAGAGCCAGGGAGACAGTGGGGAGAGAATGGGTGGAAGAAAAGACATTTTATGTGTTTCAAGGAAGACCTCATACAACCTGATTAGTCTGAATCCAAGTCTCTTCACCCCGGGGCCTTTCTGCGTTCCCGCTGGAGGAGGATACCCATGTTTATATACTCCTGCAGGATATTCCTGCCTTCCACCAATCACCAAGGCCCTTCTTTGTCTCTCTGGTGGGGTATTTCCCCCCCCTTAACTGATAGAGGAAATACCATTTGTTTTTTCAGCTGGCTGAACTCTTTTTTTGGTAAAAGAGTGAAGGATAATATTCATTCATTCAACCTTTATTTATACAGGCTGACTTTACACAGTTCTACTTTTAATCTGATTGAAAACTACTTCACAACTATTATATAATTAATGCACAAGTACTTTATGATCAAGGTATTAAAGGTTCAGTCTGCAGTTTCTGTAGAACTGCAGCACTTAGAAAAATTTCAACAAGCAAAGCATTCTGATCCCTCCCCCTCAGAGCCATATATGGCTCTGCCCCCTTGTGGTCTGTTGAAATTTGAATTCAAGCTCTGTTTTTATTGGCTGATTCAAATTCAAGCTCGGTTTTTATTGGCTGGTTACAAACTTTGTTTTTATTGGCTGGAAAATGGCGGGTCACTTTTTCTTTTTAGAAATGCTTATTTACCACCTGGAGAAGCAAGGGGACAATATTTTTTTTAGTTTTTTTCAGAGATTACCTCTCTAACATCAATCTAGTGACAGAGTGAAGAAATAGTTAAAAATATATTGTTAGAAAAGTTACATATAGCAGCTTTAATTGTTTTACTACGTTTTATGCAACCATGTTCTCTGCGCCTTCAAGTGAACACAGTTTTCAGAGCTGGACACCTTTTTTCCAACTCACATGAGGCTGATGGGGGATGTGTAACACCCAGAACAAAGGGGCCAGTGTCTCTCCTTGCCAGTCATATAAATCTGTGAAGTCATAAAACTGACAAAAGGCACCAAGGCCCCCCCCGCCACAAGTCACTCAAAGACCAGAAGAGACCCACTTTCAAGCATTCCTTAAGTCCCAAAGCCTCACATGAGTAGATGCTCACATTCTGTCTCCTCTCAGAAAACCCTTACCATTTTATGAGAGAAACTTGATCATTTTTAACATCGTATGAAAAACCTCTTCGATATAATGAAAACACAAAGACAAAATTATTTTATTTCATGACACCCAAAAAGTCAAACTGACCCACAGAACATCCAAAGAATATAAAAACACACATAGTAACATTCTAATACAAACAAACTGGCGCATACACATAAAAATCCATGGTACTACTACAGACAGATACAAACATATATACTGTACATTGAACTCTTCAGGTCTTAAGGACAAAAGAGAAGCCACGCACACACAATAAGGAATCTAAACAGAGCACTATGAGACCCTGGGGGCTCATAACTGTTGTCCCGGCAACCAGGATTTTTATCAGTAGAACAGCCAATCACACAGCAGAACAAGCCGCATATTATCACACAAACAACTAAGGAAAGTCAGCATTCTTGGATGACCTTCGGCGCGGACAGGTCTGAAATGCTCACAATTTCTTGTGCACAACGAATTGTTATATTTCCTGTTAAACTCTGATTATTCTGTTAATCTGTGTCTGTCAATAAATCTTTATCATTTTAAGACACGTCTGGCTCATTGAACACCGTTGAAAAATCCCTTCAAATGGTGACCACGACGTTCTGACAGCCGTGTCTAACTGATTGGGAAGGACGACAACTGCTTCCTGACCTGAGTGCATCGGAGCTCCAGCACAACTAAGGTGAGTCGTGCCAAGAATTACCCTAACATGTCTATTCGGCCCACTATCCAAATTACTATGCACTCTGGTCAAAAAGCGGCTTCGTGATAAAGATCACTTATTTAAGTTAAAATACTCTGGATTCGGCCTGACACAGGTTACAGTTTAACCAGACACTCGTTTGGGTGCGGGGCGCTCCCCCGCCGCTCGGTGTACAGGCAGAGCCGCGTGTGTGTGTGTATCACATCCTTGTTTAGTTTCACTTCGTGTGTGTCGTGTGCTCGTTGTAAATATTTTATTACTTACTTTTTTGGGGACAAACGTGTTCGGTTCGGTTCGTGAGTTGCATTCTGCTGCTGCCGGCTTCACAGGGGCGGGATAACTCCCGTCGGGTTGCCGGAGGGGGAGGCAGAACCTCATAGACTGTTGTCGTTCCACGTTTCCGGGTGCGTTCGATTGTCATGTAGCTGGAAGTCAATCTTTGGAACACGAATATGCGTTCAGGGTTTTCCCGGAATTCGATGCGGATTTCGTGACCAGATTGATCACTGCCGCTTGTTTCGACGTCGTACGTCTCACCCGATGCCCGGTGTTCGCCAAAGGGGCACGCCGGAAGTCACTTTGGAAGTGAACCTACGTGTCTCGGTGCTTCGCGGGAACTCACCGCAGTCACGTGGTAGACACCACCCAGCGTGCCTGTCTCAGCTTTGCAAACTGACTCGTGGAATTCGCGCTGGGGGTGTAGACAAGACCGATGTAGGGTCTGTCAGGGAAAAGCACGCCACCTCAGGGTGCCTGTGTCAGCCTTACAAACTGACTCGTGGAATTCGCCCTGGGGGTTTAGACCTGGGAGGTCTAATTAGGGTGGTGCTGATTGGTTCGTGGGTTTAATTTGTTTTAAAATGTTTTGTGCGTCATTTCGTTCCACGTTTCCGGGTGCGTTCGATTGTCATGTAGCTGGAAGTCAATCTTTGGAACACGAATATGCGTTCAGGGTTTTCCCGGAATTCGATGCGGATTTCGTGACCAGATTGATCACTGCCGCTTGTTTCGACGTCGTACGTCTCACCCGATGCCCGGTGTTTGCCAAAGGGGCACGCCGGAAGTCACTTTGGAAGTGAACCTACGTGTCTCGGTGCTTCGCGGGAACTCACCGCAGTCACGTGGTAGACACCACCCAGCGTGCCTGTCTCAGCTTTGCAAACTGACTCGTGGAATTCGCGCTGGGGGTGTAGACAAAACCGATGTAGGGTCTGTCAGGGAAAAGCACGCCACCTCAGGGTGCCTGTGTCAGCCTTACAAACTGACTCGTGGAATTCGCCCTGGGGGTTTAGACCTGGGAGGTCTAATTAGGGTGGTGCTGATTGGTTCTTGTGTTTAATTCGTTTTAAAATGTTTTGCGCGTCATTTCTTTAATTTTTTCTTTGTGTTTAAGAATAAATAGGGGGGTTGGATCCATTTATGTTCAATTTGTGCATTTTTGAATTATTATTAATTAGCTATGTGAACTCAGATGTGTGAATTTAAATTTGTCTTCTGTCCAGTTGTGTCCAGCAGAGGGAGGTGTTACGCACATGAATTACATGGGGTGGTACTGATTGCTTCTCTGTTTAATTCATCCACCAGAGGGAGGTGTTACACACATGAATTACATGAGGTGGTGCTGATTGCTTCTCTGTTTAATTCATTTTAAAATACTTTACGTCGCATTTCTTTAATTTTTTCGATGTAAATGTTCATAATAGGGGGGAGAGATCTCATTTAGATTCGAAATATGAGTTTTTAAGTTGTGGTTAAATGTTTGTGTGGACTCAGAGAGTGTGTGTTTAATGTTGTCTTCTGTTCAGTTGTGTATGGTGTGCCGTATCTTGTTCGCTAGAGGGGGCTGTTCACCAACACAGAAGTCAGTCTGATCCCAGAGGCCTTGAGCCACAGACTCTCAGTTGTGTTTTTTAACAAGATCCCAGTAAATCTGAGCGTGTTTGAGAATAAACATTTGAGTGACTGGATTTGTGATAAAACAAAGTATGGCACACATTAAGGGAAATGTCAAAGAACAACGACAAGAAACTCTACGAGAGCAACTATAATAATAATAATAATAATAATAATAATAATTAGAAACAGTTCAAGCTGTAATTAGAATTTTACAGGCAGTAAACAATGAGAGATGTAAAAAGCAGAAGGATCAGAGGTAATTAGAGCGTAAACAGTTAACTAAGGAGTATAGTAAACAGGTAAAACTCGTTCAAAGGTATGAGCAGTTAGGTTTAATGGCACAAACTGTACAGAAATTAGATGACACAGAGAATGGTACGCTATTTAAAAAAAAAAAAACACAGCATTAGGCTGTGGAGAAGAGCAGTCATACCTCGCCACATGCAGGAGTGTTGGAGGTTCAAGTTCAGCCACAGAGCAGAAAAAGCTTATTTTGGGGATTTTAAGAGATTGACAATTTATCAGTTAGACGAACAAGGGGATCTGTTAAGCAGGAGATGAGGTTTGTGAGGGAGAGGTGGTGAACTCTTGGGTTTAGGTCAAATTGATTTTAAACTAAGTTGTTGCTTCAACTCTAGTGTAACTTTTATCCGTTGTACTAACCAGATGGGACACGTGCATTAGCTGGAGATAAATGCTGATAGAGACAGGACAGATATATCTTTTAAAATCTGGTCCAGTACTTAATTAGCCTTTTTATATGGCCTCTTTATATATTGACTTTATTTTTCCTTTTTCGTATAGCCTAACAACACACAGTTGGTGGAGGGGGGAGGTGAGACAAGCAGGCCTCTTACAGAGCACATGATGTAATTTCCCATGAGCTAGGATAAAAATAAATAAATAAATAAAATAAAAAACACATGTAACACTTGCTTTTGATATCAGGAGACTGGGGTTATCGGTTTAGGTTCAATTAAGGTTGAATGCGTAAAGTTGACACTGACATCGGTTCACCGTGACTCTCTACGAACAACAGCTGACAGGCTGAAAGCACTCAACACGCTTTGCAAAAACAACAATGACATAAAGACACTCAAGGGGGCAAAAGCAAAGTGCTGTCACTCAAGCAAGAGACTGTCTATGAACTTCCTCAGCCATACCTCCAAGGCAGAGACCTTGACAATGAACTGTCCAAGCAGCAACTAGATGTAACTGTCAGCAACTACAGACTGAAGTCAATTGAAGTCAGGACTTGGGCCATCCTGAACGAGACACAGCGACCGGAACGAGTTTGCTGGTCGCCAAAGCTGACAAAGGCTGGACGATGAACAAGGTCACACATGCAGAGACGTGAAACAGCTGTTAGGAGTCACTCATGCCAGCAATTGGTGAAGGTGTCGGCCTAGCATTTGACCTGGTTGAATCGATCGTGAGCCGTAGTCTCAGGATTCAAACGAGGAAAAACTTTGTTTAATGATACACATAAACAGCAGTAGGGCATGTCCCAGCATGTCACATAATTCTTAGGTTATTACTGATTTGTGGGTTCTGTTTGTCTAGTTCTCCTCGTCCAGAAGGCTCTAAGATGAAATAATATGGAATAATAGGGCTCCCATCCCGAGTCCTGAAGTAGAATGACATTTATAAATGTTTTCACATGGTAAACTGGTGTCACAGTACATATTCATATCAGGTTAAAAAACAAAAAAACAAAAAAAACAACAACAACAACTAATTACCAGATGGCATTTTTCTTGAGGGAATGCAGCTTTGTGAGTCTGGCTTAATACAACGGATAATTTAAGGTAAAGGTGCTATGCATGAGGCCTTAGAAGTGAAATTCCAGATTAAAGATAAGCTTCATACTTTTAGCCATTACTCAGTTCAGGCAGGATCAATAAATCAGGGAAGCAGGGGAATTAGAAGTTAGACACTTGAACTCCTCATCTACATAGTGGGACAGGGTTAGAACTATTGTTTCAAAAGTGAGGAGACTGCAGGTAGGTGAGAACAGGTCTGGAGGATGCACAATTACAGGAGGGACACGTGGTGTTTTGTGATGAAAGTTGTTTCTGTGAACAGGAGGGACAGTTCAGCGCTGGTTTTGCAGATCAGGGTTTTAACATGCGGGTGTGTGCAAAGCTGCGAGGGGGACAAAGTCAGCACAGAGGGCAGAGGTCAGGGTTCTGTGTAGACTTTTGGTGCAGCACACATAGAACTCGCGCAGCGGAAACGAGGTGGTTTTTTGTCAGCAAATGGAAAACGAATCATACATGAGGCAGATATGAGCATTTCTAACAACCTTATTGTTACCAACAGAAGTAGCAAGCGCAAATATAACAGTCATGACAGAGATACGTCCGAAACAGCAAGAGGAAACTGTTTAGCGGATTTAACAACAAAAGGAGCATCAGGACGCACCAATTGGAATCAAATCGCGGTCATATCCCCAGAAGACAGGGGTAGTTCCTGAAGAGAAACAGTGTGACTGGACCATGGAGCTGAAGTGCAAAAAGATGGATTGTGGATGCATCCTAAGGATGGAAGATGGGTCCTTCCAATGAGCCTAAAGAAGAAAAATTTGAGTCGGCACGCGGACTTGCGCATGTGGGTGCACGCCAGATGACGCCAGATGATGTCAGCTGGCGGCACACACACATTTGAATTATCTGATCAGATCGTTTGTGAAAGAATGCACCATGTGTTCATTCTATAACTGTAAAATGATGAGAACGTTGCGCGAACAAGGAAAATTTCGGACCAAGATGACACCGGGTCATGAGATATTAATCGATTACACTGACATGATCGGACCGGTAAAGGGTTTCAAATATTTACGGGTTTGCGGGTTACATTTACCGGCTGGCTGGAGGCCTAGCCGGCTATAAGAGAAAACAGTAAAACGGTGATTAAATGTTGAATCTACCATTACATTCATAGTCACAGTTTTCCTGCTAAAATCAGATCAGATAACGGTACCTATTTAAAAATTGCAGATCTGCAGAAGGTTGAAAAGACTTTAGGTCTCAAGCATGCTTTTGGTTTGATTTATTACCCCAGATACAGGAAAAGACTAACGGTTACACAGACAACTGAAAGTTAATTGGCTAAAAATCTGTGCACAGACTAAACTTAATTGGCTTGAAGCTCTAACAAATAGCCCCTATGGCTGTGGGAGCTTCTGTGAATGGGGGTATAGGTTTCACCCCTTATGGGTTACCTACTAGAAGGTCATTTCCAGGGCCACAGCGAACATTAAATGGCCCTCGGAAGGAATTGCTAAAATATCACCTGCAATGTACATTGAAATGCTAATAGGTTTTTTGTCCAGCTTCCATCTACAGATCCCTGATTCCATCACTCCTGAGGACGCGAGACCTGAAGGTCCACTGACACCTTCGGTGCTTCTCAGGGTCTCCAAGAGAGAGTGACCCGAGCGAGAGTGGACGGGCCAGTGCTTTCATCTCAACCTGTGCGCACCTGCAGAAGAGCATCGCAGGTCATTAAATCGGGTCGACGGAGCTGCAAAAGCTAACAGCTCTGGCTTTGCACCTGGAGTGAGTGGTCCACACGCGCTATGGGTGAGCCTTCCAGCATCTTCATTCCTGAAAGCTGCGATCGAGGAAGGCGTGGGCTTCTGTTGCTCCAACTGTTCACTTCCTCATGCATGGAGGTCATCTGTTCCTGAGGAGGTGTTCTGATTCGTGTTGAAAGCATCCTGAAAAGCATCCTTGCTCTTGCTGTGGGCTGAAAAGCATCTTTGCGCTTACTTCTGAGGGCAGACCAGAACGATAGGGAAGTGAAGTTCCCCCTGGCTGCATAGAGCTCCCTGCTTTGTTGCCCTGTGAGGAAAGGGGGCAGCTGAAAGGCAGAGTAACAGCAAGAGGAGCCAAAGAGAGAGAAAGGCATCCACCTCTTTGGGTTGGGGCAGTTTGCTTGCCAGTGGATCGGGGAATTGAACATAGTCCCAACTGGGTTATTATTATCATCAGCAATCTGCAGCCCAAAAAGAGGTGGCGACGGTTCAACATCTAAGTTGTTTCTGAAGAGTGCATCGTTCAGCAATATCTGAGAAGAACAAAACTCGGGGCGTTTCCTTAGAATCAGAAGAACTAGTAGGGGTTTAAATTTTAAAATGTGTTTCTACTTGCTTAAATTCTTAGAAGCATCAGTATTTGGGGTAGATCAGTTAAATTTTAAACTTTAAATCTCACATTTAAAGTATCACACATTTAAAATTAGATTTTAGACTTGACCTTTGACTTTTTGAGTTAGTGTTACAGTTTATACTTAACATTAATAATCTTAGCTTAGAGTTGATTTGGCTGTCAACTATTTGCCGCTATAGTTTAAATTTTATTCACATTCAACATTTTCATTATTTTCCTAAGGCTAGAGGTCAAGTTCAAAACACCAACACATACTTTTGCTTACAACCAGACCTAAGGTTTCACTTTCAGGTTCTACCGTTATGGTAGACGGGCTAATATTTGAGGAACATTTTACAATCTTTAAGCTTGAACAATAAAATTTTGGGAGTTGTACTCATTTTCAAGGTGTAAGGTTTCACGCTGCTTTTAAAAAGCAGTAGAAGGGTGTTGTGTTCATTTTAAGACTGATTTTGCCTTGCAGGTGACGATCCCGTGATTCCTGTGTAAAAAAAAAATAAAAAAAAAAAAAGGAGAAAAGAAGATTTTGTAAGATTTGCATGCATTGAGTGTTATGTGCATTCACTCTTTCAGGTTCTACCGATTTAACTGAGAGGGGGTTAAATTGTGTTTTGTTGTATTTCATCACATTTCAGGGTTCACAGATAGACACTGTGAAAAGTTTCTGATTAGGTTCAGCATGGCTGAGGGACAAAACAGGCTTTTTATGGTAGGGGGTGTGGTGTCATTGATCTTGGTTTCCATCATTCTGGTGTTGGAATTTAACTGTGTTATACCAGGTCGCCCTAGATGTCATCCTGTCACCCATCCGAGGGACAGGAGAGACGTCCCCAAGCTCGGAGCGTGGTCTCAAGTGCAGGATAGGGATCATCTAGCCTTGAATTTGTCTTCTAGCTTTCGGATGAACAGCTGGTACAGGTATGCACACTTTTTAGCCAGAGAGCGTCAGGACTCTGCGGGTTACATCCACATTTAGCTTCCTCTCTGCGTGTTACATCTACATTTAGCTTCCTGTCTCAGCACCTACCCTACAGGGGTGGGCATTAGAGCAGGGGGTGTCATTCTGTGCGCTCCAGATCAGATCCAGAGGGTTCGTTAGAGAACACCTGCAATGTGAGCCTAAGAGGTGCGAATCAAGTACTTTGTCGCAGCCGGTGGTGTCGGGTCAGTTTGCTGATTGGACATCTTGTGGACAGTTCCCTGTCTGTGTGCACCGCATTCATCATCAAGACTCTTATCAGGTGGTGGTGGGGTCACTGCCCACTGAGAGGTGCCGAGCGGTGTACCACACAGGGGTACAGTTCACAGGTGTACCCGGCAGGTATGATACGTATCCTGTTGAGGATCTAGCCTGGCTGTGTGGACATGAGGTGCTTCTGACCTTGCCCACCGACTGGACTGGACTTTGTGCACCGGTGGCGGTTACTGACGGCTCATTTATGGCGTCTTTGACTAATGGTTCTCAGTATGGGGGACGGAGGTGGACATCTGGCGTGGCACAGCTTGAGTCGACGTGGGGTTCAGAGGTTCCGGTAGAGTGGAAGCGTCGCTTCTTTCCGGGGGCAGATGTGGGGACTTATAGGATGCGCGTGGAAGTCTTACATTACCGTTTTGGGATGTTCATTTATGAGGCGGTTCGGGCATTACAGAGCACCTCTGCGGAGCGGAGGGCCCCGAGGAGAGTGTCCTTCCGTCGTACAGTGGTTTTGGATTTGTTTACTGCGTCTAGGAATGGGGTATGTGCGATCATCGGCAGGAACCCCTGCTGTACTTACATACCTGATGAAACGGCTGCAAACCCCCAGGCGCGGGTTACAGCAGCCCTGGCACAGCTGAAAGAACTTCAGAAGGCGAAAGCGGAGGATGCACCGGCTGGACAGTGGGATGTGATGTCTTGGTTCACTAGTGGGTCGTGGACTCAGGTGCTGTTCAAGCTTTTAGCATTTCTGCTGGCTATTCTTGTTCTATTTTGCGTGTTTATGGGGTGTGTTGCGCCGTGTGCGAGAGCAGTGATCTCAAGGATGATTGCTTCCGGAGGGGTGGATGACCATGGGACTATGTTCCCCTTGGTGCAGGCCAGACGCGGTTCATAGCCAGACGGACGTGAGCACCTGCGTCTGGCTGAAACCAGATACCTGTAGAGGCGATGAGGTGGTTAGAGATGGACTTGAGGTGGAGTGACAGTTATCCTGGTACATTTAATCAATTTGCACATATCCTTTAGGATTTTGTAGTTTAGGTCAACGTAGTTTTAGGACATGTGTATTAGGACATGTGTATTAGTTTTAGCACTTGATTTGGGGATTAATTTTGGAGTCAGATAGAGGTGAATGGAGTTGGATAGAAGTGGATTTTTAGCAGTGAGTGCTTCGCACTGTAGTTGAGCTGTAGAAGTGGTTTAGGTGAGTTGGTTCTGTGGGTAGATTTTTTGGTTTTGTGGGTTGTTTTTTGGTGGTTTTGTGGGGTCCTCTTTGGAGGATCCAAGAGGGTCGTGAAGGTGATTTTGACCTATTTTTAATAGGTCAAGAGAGGGTGCTGAAGGATATTCTGATTGAAACCAATATACAAGTGTTCTGTAAACAAAGTATTATCAATGTATTAACAAATGTTTGTGCAAACATGTTTTCTGTCCAGCTTGAAAGCAGCACACAGGGTAGGCCAAACAGGGATGTCTACATTCCTGGGACAAGCCCAAAAAGTCAAACTGACCCACAGAACATCCAAAGAATATAAAAACACACAGAGTAACATTCTAATACAAACAAACTGGCACATACACATAAAAATCCATGGTACAGACAGATACAAACATATATACTGTACATTAAACTCTTTATGTCTTAAGGACAAAAGAGAAGCCACACACACACAATAAGGAATCTAAACAGAGCACTATGAGACCCTGGGGGCTCATAACTGTTGTCCCGGCAACCAGGATTTTTATCAGTAGAACAGCCAATCACACAGCAGAACAAGCCGCATATTATCACACAAACAACTAAGGAAAGTCAGCATTCTTGGATGACCTTCGGCGCGGACAGGTCTGAAATGCTCACAATTTCTTGTGCACAACGAATTGTTATATTTCCTGTTAAACTCTGATTATTCTGTTAATCTGTGTCTGTCAATAAATCTTTATCATTTTAAGACACGTCTGGCTCATTGAACACCGTTGAAAAATCCCTTCACAGCCCAGCAGCTCCTCATGGAGCGTCCTCCCATACGCCACTATACGCGCGCATTTTGTGCGCATGTGTTTTGCTGCGATACTTCAGAAACTATCAGCTGTCAAACGCTCGCGTTCTCCTTGTTGTAATATGAGCAGCTGCACACGGAGGGGACTCAACTGAGCTCGCTGATTGGTCACTTGCTGACACGCCTACTGAAATGATTGACAGCCAGCTCATGTAGCTCGCTGAAGACCGCGGCGGTGTTCATGCGGTGTTTCTACTATATATGTTATAAAAAGTTCTCTCAGAAATAAAAATAATAACAGGGAGTGCTTTTCCTGCAGCACACAGCCCACCAGGGATATTTAAAACATCGCGCACCCAGGTAGGACCTGAATTCATTCATTTCAATCATCGAGTGAACGGAGGAAGAAGCGATTACTTGACTTTAGGCAAAAAAACAAAAGAAAAGGCCCGATCAGCGATAAAGAAGGGGAATTTATTTCATTTGTGTAACATACAAAACAGTCCGGCGCCGGGGAAGTTTATGTTCAGACACCGCGCATCGCGTATGCGTATGTAAAAAAAAAACTTTTGCGCGTACGTGCCCTGAGGGGCTATGCGGGGCTACGCTTTTGCCACAGCGTACATACGTTGCGTATAGGCGTATCGTGAGGACGCTCAAGTATAGATCGCCCTTCATTCACTTATGCATGTTCACAGCCACAGACAAATGGATGCAGGGATGTATATTTAGATATCATATGCAGATATGTAAATGGATATGTGATATGAATGTATATGTATATATATTTGTAGGTATGGGTATGTTTATTTATGGAAATCTACTGCAAGGTCATGAATATTATTAGTCTTTATGCATGTGTATTTTGTTGCTGTGTTTTGTCATGTGCTTTGCAGGATTGCGGACGGAGGTTGGGTGTGTTTGCCTTGTGCTCTTTTTGTGGATAATTGTTGTGTTTTGTTGTCTTACTTTCTATCTTTCCTTTCTCTCTTTAAAAAAAATCATATCGGTGTGAGAGGATGGCTGTGAGGGAGAAGGGAGGCCATCTATAAAGAAAAAAAAACAGTCACTGGACTGTGTCTATAGGGAAGATTGTGTTGGTGTCTCTTTGTTCACGTTGAGGAAAATATACAGGTACTGTATATGTATCCTTCTCTGAATGAGGAAACAGACGCAGAAAAACATTCCTAAGAAGTAGAAATTCAGGTTTGTCATGTAACAAAGATGATGAGCAGCCATCGCTGTGAGTCATTCTTTGTTTCCTGGTCAGCTCCATCAGAAGACACTCTTAGATGTTTGTCTCTGAAACTGGAAACAGACGTGTTGCTGCACTTTATCTCTCTGACACAAACTTTATTGATCCCTGCAGGAAAACAGCTTTATACCATCTCCCAACAGAACAGGAAGCAGGCGAGTCCAAACTAAAGAAGAGTGAACATCTGATGATGTGATGGATGAACTTGTTCCACTGAGAACAAGTTTAGAGTTCTTCACTTCTGAAACCATCCATCCATCCATCTTCTTCCGCTTATCCGGGGTCGGGTCGCGGGGGTAGCAGCCTAAGTAGGGAGGCCCAGACTTCCCTCTCCCCGGCCACTTGGAGCAGCTCCTCCGGGGGAATCCCAAGGCGTTCCCAGGCCAGCCGAGAAACATAGTCCCTCCAGCGTGTCCTGGGTCTTCCTCTGGGTCTCCTCCCGGTGGGACATGCCCGGAACACCTCACCTGGGAGTCTTCCAGCCCAGCAGCTCCTCATGGAGCGTTTGGACGGGGCGTAATTAAGTCCCTCTTTCTTGTTGAGAGGAGTGTGTGTAGCCCTGAATGTGCACGCAGACGCACGAGCACAGTTGATGGAGCAGGAGTGTGGATGTGTTTGTTTGCATTGTGTGAACAAATTCTACATGAACGTCCATCAAGTCCCACTTTCTTGTTGAGAGGAGTGTGTGTAGCCCTGAATGTGCACGCAGACGCACGAGCACAGTTGATGGAGCAGGAGTGTGGATGTGTTTGTTTGCATTGTGTGAACAAATTCTACATGAACGTCCATCAGCAGGTTCTCTGTGAAGGCTGGTTCTGATCATTTCCACCATGTTCACGTGCACGGAGAACCCTTCCTTCCTTCCTTCCTGCTGCTGTGTCTGATTGTTTATCAGACCATGCCTTTGATCTCTTCTTTTAATAGATTTTTACTGGATCTGGATGGATTTCACTCCTTTTATCACTTTGATCTGTTTGATTTTCATCAAACATATATAGGATATTATTATTATAAGGAAAATATATTGTGTCTAACTAATGATCTAAACTAACCTGAAGTCAGTCAATAATTAATGACTTCCAATGATTTCAAGACTTTTTAGCTGCTTGAATAATTATGACTTCAACTAGTTGATGAATTAGAAACTAACTTTTGAACATTTGAACTCTACTAGCTGCAGCTGATTGCAGTGATCAGTGTCTAATCTATACTAAAACTTCTAAAGTACATTTTCAGATGTGGGGTTTTGTACTGTCTCTATCTGTTTCTGGGTTTGTCTCGCACACATACACACACACACACACGCATGCACACGCACGCATGCACGCACACACACACCCGCACGGCCGAATACAGGTCGGCCGACCGAGCTCCAGGTTCAGGTTAGAAATGGCAGCTCTACCTCCGCAGGGTAGAGTCCTTTATAGGTCAAAATAGGCCATGTGATTAATCTGCATTATGTAATATTAATGCATTAATCTGTTTAGATTAATCACATATATATATATATATATATACATATATATATACAATATATATATATATATATATATATATATATATATATATATATATATATATATATATATATATATATATATATATATATATATATATATATATATATATATATATATATATATATATATATATATATATATATATATATATATATATATATATATATATATATATATATATATATATATATATATATATATATATATATATATATATATATATATATATATATATATATATATATATATATATATATATATATATATATATATATATATATATATATATATATATATATATATATATATAGATAGATAGATAGATAGATAGATAGATAGATAGATAGATAGATATTTGAGCTCAGAGTCATGGAGGCTGAACTTAGAAGATCTGATCCAAACTTTTGACGCTGACACATTTCAAGAAGTCAGAAGAAAATGGACATGATGCAATAAGCCACGTTTCAACAAGTCCATTCATCAAATGACTTCTTCAATAGAGAAGCATCAATTGTTTGAGCCACACAAATAAAAACATGTTGAAAGGAGCACAATGAGAAGCTGATTTCACACAGAAACTAACATGTTGTTAAACAACAGCTGCAGCTCCATCAAATGAGCAGCCACCATGAAGCAGCTCATTTCAGCTGCTACATTTTAGCTGCTCTTTAGCCTTTTGGACACTAGATTCAAGAGCATTTATTAACATTGCACCAATTTTCATCGATACAGCGTGATTATGTATTCACAGTCATCCAGGAGAGGGTTTGAGTGTGTAAAGCTGCTGCCTTATCAAAACACATGACAGGTTCTTCAGCGCGGCCTCTCTCATCCGTCTCAGGATGAAGGTCAAAGAATAAACTGAAAACTTCCAGTCATTCACTTTGTGGGGAACAAATTTCAGCTCTTCAGAAAAGCTCCATCTGACCATCACTAGTCTTTGCTCCAAATGGCCTGTAAGGTTCTGGATCTATTATCAGTCTGGACAACAGGAAGTAGCTGGAGCCAATCAGAGCGTCTGAAATGTGGTCACATGTAGAGACGTGGCCAACTGGAGCGACCCTTCATTTGTATTGTCATGTTGTTTTTTTGTGTGTTTTTGCGGCTCTAGTGGCCGATTTTTGTGGAGGATGAGGGCGAAACAGGGCAAGTGAGGGGGAGACATTGTGGAAAGTAGTCGGGACCGGGATGTGAACCCGCGACACCAGTGAGGGCTAGCCTTGAACATGGGCCATGCTCTTAACTGCTGCGCCAAAGCCATGGCCCATTTGTATTATCATGTTGTGATTTAATCTAATCTGTTCTTTAATCTAATCCGAGAACTTCTCGATGCAGTTAGCCTCTAAATACGCTGCTCTCAGCGCAGACACATTGAATGAAGTGGTGACCTTCAAGAATTGTCTCTGACCTTCATGTTCACATGTTGTTTCTCTCTAAAAACTCCAAAGGCTTGTGTTAGAATGAAGGGGCTCAGTGTCCATGTGCTGAAGCAGTTTTGAAGGTTTCAGGGCTTCACTGGACAGCAGCTCGCTACATGTGACACAGAGCGCGCTCAGCACGTGCGCCTCACCTGATGCCATGAAGCATCATGGGAGGACTCTGGTTTATTTCTTTTTGGTGGCAGCTGTGGAGCTTCTGCTGCCTCATCTTTAGGACTTTCTCCTTTTTGAAACCAGTTCTCCAGCAACGTTTGGTTTGGACTCAGTTTTCATGAAGTGAATTTGAGAGCTGCAAGAAAAGAACAGACACTGAGACAAGGCTGGAACTGATTTTCAAAATAAAATACCATGCAGACTAACAGAACCAGGAAAATAAATCAAAATCAAACTTTGTCTATTTTGATGCAGCAAATGATCCAAAGCCCGGTTCTGGTCCTCAGCCTGGTGGTTGGGACCCCTAACCTGAACCTCTTTAGACAGAAAGTCCTTCACTTGCAGGTGAACTCACCTGGTTTGATGTAAAACTATGAGGAGAGATGAAAGTGAACGTGTTCAATGTGTTCACACTCCATTTAGTGTGGACAGAAGAAGAAAATCAAAGGACAGATGTGGATCAGAGAAAGTGCTGACTCAACACACCCTGATGCATGCTCAATAATCCAGGCAGAAAAATCTAAAAAAGCTAAGTCTGGTCCTCTGGACATT
>JBBPBX010042130.1:18256-28534 GCA_038048925.1 Garcialebias charrua
CACTGCATGGGTTTTATGCATAAAATATCACATTTATTCTTTGTAACTCTACCTACTGGTACAGTATATTCACCACATAACACTTTTTTATTCGATGAACATTTTTCCAAACATGAAGATAATTAACAAAGTAAATGCATCCACTTAAAACATCAGAGCTGATAAACGACGAGTAAACAACTTAAATCCACTGTGACTGGGAAATTATTTACATTATTGTGTCACAATTTTCCCTATTTCATTTTAATAAAAGCATGCCATTTGCAAATGCATGACAATCTTTTCTTGTGCTACCCACCTTAAAAGCCAAGCACAAGTACTTTAACCCTACCCCATTTAGCACACGAGGTCACTCATTGCTGATAATTACAACATCTGTAATTTCCTGTCTTCGTGTGCTATACATCAAACCTGAACTTTACGAAGCTTGAGGTGTCAATCTGTTCTATGTATTTCTCTTTGCATTAGTGAATTTGAATGACATTTAAGTCTCCTAAATGTTGTTACCAGCCTGCCACTGCCTACTTATCCTCCACCTTAGAATCTGCGAGGGATTTTAGTCATTGATTACCAAGTGGAAGTTTAATGCAAGTGTATTCAGGCATATTTAAAAAAGATCTTTAATGAGTTCACGTGTGTCAATCACTGCTCTTTTGTTAAAATGAGGCAAAATTTTTCAAAAAATTAGAAAGTCACAATGCCTACAAAGTAGGACCTACTTCAAATTAATTATGCAAAATGTGAAATAACTGCTTTAGAAAAAAAATAATTCTTTAAGATTATTAGGAGTTTGTAATGTTAAGGAAATAAACAAAAGACAAGAACAATGATTATGCTTTATGTGCTTTGGCAATGCAGGACATTAATGTTTCATTGCCAAAAGTGTTTTTTTAAACACTTTGATTAAATGCTTTAATCAATCACAATCCCAGCTCGTGTTTTAATCACTTCATCAAGCAGTTGATGCATTAGGTTTTTAATGGACTCCATTTATTTTGATTTCTTCTCTCCTCATCTTATCGAAAGGCCTCTCCCAATCTGGACAGATAAAACAGGAGAAGTAGTAATGGCTGCTCGTAGTGGCGAGAGCTCTCAGGCGAGCTGGTGCCTTAACTTCATTACAATCACTCTGTTCAGACTTAACCAATTTATTAGTGGCAATATGGCACCCTGAGCAATGGCTAGGTAAACCACACAGCACAGCTCAGATAAACAGGCGCCCATTCATTTGTCTCCTCACCTGACACAGTGGTGATGTATGATCCCTAATAAGATTAATATCCATTGGATTTATTCCCTCTTAGCGCCTGCAAGCATCCTTTAATGTAACTCTTCAACAGTCTAAGAAGGTTTCTCAACCTCTATGATGTAAGAATTGAAACTAAAGATTTAGCAGCATAAATAAATACAACAGGCTGGCCTCATTCAAATTCTTAAAGGGACAGTTTGTGTCCTTTTCATGTAGGGATCTGTAGGGTATTTATAAGGGGCTGTGATAGCTCGGTGGTCAGTGCCACGGTCTTTTAATCCTGAAGTTGCGGGTTCCTGCCCAGGTTGCGTCAAGAAGGGCATCATCTTTCATGCAAGTTTGCTTGCTGTGGTGACCCCTGCAGAGGAACCAGCTGAAATAAACTTACTCTTTTAAAAAATATATATATATTTATGATAATCTATAATCTTTCCTGTTGTAGCTTTTTGAATGTCCTGCATTTGGTGAAAATGTTAATTCTGACCAAATTGATGAGATAATAGTTAGTTGGATTGGGCCAAGACCAACATGTACTGTTTTGTCATTTTGTCATCATTTTGTCACCCTAATTTATTTTTACATTTTTTTTTCTCAAGCAGTGCATAAATAAACTGAAAGTTATGCACCATAACTCATGTTCCCTGAAGGAAGGGAACGAGGTGCAACACTATTGCTATGGGAATTGCACCCCCGCGCAATTACCTGAAGGAATACATTCACGCCTTTATGGCAGGGGGCGTCAGCGTCACCCCAGAGACCCCGCCCTCTGGGTACTTAAGGCGCGGACACCCATCCAAACGGTCTCCAAAATGCACTTCACCGAGCTTTCAGCATTGAAAAGGGCCAACTGTGTTGCACCTCGTTCCTTTCCTTCAGGGAACATGCGTTATGGTGCATAACTTTCAGTTCCCTTATCAGTCAGTCACTCGGTGCAACACTATTGCTATGGGAACGCAATTCATTCACGCCCTTGAAATGCTCAGTAAAATGCATGCTTTGTGTGAACGTCTGCCTTTATACATTAGGCATCACTTGGCTACTCTCTACTGTGTGTTAGAGAGGACAGCCTGAGTGACGTCACACGCAGTAACGTCCAAACTGTAATGTTTTGCAAACGTGTTCGTTGAGCTCCAGTTCGCAGCCACGCAGATTTCTGCCACTGGTACGCCCTTGAACAACGACCACGAGGTGGCCAAGCCTCGGGTAGAATGGGCATGTACCCCAGAGGGCACCTGTTGACCCTTGCTACTGTACGCCCTCTTAATGGCCTCAGTCACCCAATGTGAGAGGCGTTGCTTTGACAGGGCCCTGCCTAATGGTTTAGCAGAGTAACCGAGTTATCGACAGATCGAGTGCTTTGACTTCTATCGAGGCTTTTTTGTCCACCTCGAGTACCACATAGTGACGTCATCACGTCGCGGTAACGTCAGTACGTCACATCACGTGATTAAAAACCGAGCGCGGGGTAGCTTTTAGCTTTTAGTAGACGCTACAAAATGTATTCCTTTGTGCGCACGGATGTATGGAGCTGGTCCAGTCTTGTCAAAAAGGTAAAACAGTTTATAATTTTATAAATTGCGCTACTCATTGAATCATTCTGTTGATTTTCTTTGCTTTGAACACCGTAGTAGATTGTGACAGCAGGGGGCAGTGTTGCATTGCAGGTCACATATATAACACGGCCGAAACGGCGTCCTCTCTCTCGTTTCACAAACAAAAAGAAACAAATATTCATCTCTCTAGACCTATTAAAAAACTATAAACACAATCTCTAAAAGTAAACCTAAATTGCACAGCACTGCAGGCGGTGGTACGGTGTGGCTGTGGCCCCATTTGTTTTTTAAGTTTCGGTTCAGCGCCTTACTTTCACTTTTAATATTAATAATAACTAATAGTTTTGTTTTTCCTGTGACTTATCTGCAGTATGATAAATGATAGGAGCATAATAAATGCTCCCAATGTTTTGTTGGTCTTTTTTTTTCTTTTTGTAAAGATGTTTTTATGCAATTATATTTCTTTATTTATTTTGCATCATAAGACACTGTGACGTCATTGACTAATCAAGTGCCACTCAAGTTTTTTTATGTTAATGTCGAGCTTAAAAATTATGTACTCGTTTAACCCCTAGCCCTGCCAGTAGCAGGTGCCTCAAAACACACAAACAGCTGGCTCGTTTTCCTCCAACCAGCTGTTTTCTCAATGTAGGCACTTAAGGCCCTAACAGGGAAAAGTGCCCACAGTTTCTTCTGTTCCTGAGTGAGGACAGGAGCAGGAGGAAATGAAGAGAGCTCAAACTCCAAACTTCTGGGATTCAAAGTCAAGACTTTTGGGACATATGCAGGATTGGGCCTTAGGGTGACCTTTGACCCGTCAGGGGCAAACTTTGTACACATTGGATGCACAGACAGCACATGGAGGTCACCCACATGTTTCGCCGAGCACAGAGCCAGGAGTAAAGCAGTCTTATAAGATAACAAATCTATCTTAGTATCGCTTAAAGGTTCAAATGGGCTCACAGAGAGCACTCAGGACCAGTTGGAGATCCCAATCAGGGGTTGAGGTCCTGCTGGGGGGTCTTTTCCTTAGTACGCCCTTCATGAACCTTATCATGAGAGGGTGTTCCCCGGGCGTCCTATCACCCCAGCCCTCGTGGCATGCAAAGATGGCTGACAGAAATACCTTAATTGTAGAAAAAGAGCTGCCTTTCTCCAGCAAGTCCTGTAGAAAGGTAAGAAGCTGGACCAGGTCACAGGTGTAAGGAACAATATTCCGCTCCCTGCACCAAACTTCAAAAACACTCCATTTACGAGCAAAGAGAGTCTGTGTTGAAACAGCTCTTGCATCTTGTATGGTATTCACCACATTACTGGGGAGGCTTGAGGCCATCAGTTTGTCTCTTTCAGCGGCCAAGCTATAAGTTGTCACAGTCCTGGGCGTGAGTAGAGAGGTTGTTCTTGTTGGTGATGCAGCAGGTCCCTGCAGAGGGGCAGATGCCCACGTTCCTGGAGTAAGCCCACCTCCGAGGGCCCTGGGCCCCGTGACCCCTTGGGGGTCAATTATATTAGGGAGGGGGCCTCCCTGTAAATGTGCGTCCATGCCATTTGGACCGGGAGTGACGGGGACAGGAGCAATGTACCATCCCCGTTGGATAAACGTGGGCCAGAATGTTTGTTTTTTCTCCTCTTAGGGAGAGACACGGGTCGGAGGGGGTGCCTGTTTTGTATGCGAGCAGACCTGACTCCAGTCCGTTCCATGACCGGGTCTGGTTCATGAGCCTCCGGCCCCACCATTACTCTGGGGCTTGGCAAAACCCCAGGGGGTTGTGTCACCCCTGGTGAGGGGATGCCATTTAAAGGCAGAGCTGACTCGGTACAATGAGTACTGTCACATGTTGCAAATGCATTGTTTGTGCATGGTCTGCTGTCCGTGTAAGATGGGAAGTTAGTTTCAGCGCAAGGATGTAAAACCACACTAGAAACCTTTTTCAGCTGGTCACCTGTAAGCCTGTCTGATGGCATTAAGTCCAGACCCTTTTGGGGATCCTGATCCCGCTCCGGGGCATTTCCTGCTTTGTAACGTTTGTTTACAAAAACAGCAGCATCATTGTTGTTTCCTTTGTGTGAGTCTGGCCCTGCTTTGTGGGCCTCTGCTGTGGCCCTCCCGTTACTCATTGCTGACATCCGTTGAAAAGCGACTGGTGGCCATAACAGACAGTTGCCATGGCTAACAAGTTCTGTTGGCACGCCCTGCTGGCGTGCGGACGCGCTGCAGACTTGAGGAATTTGTGTACTGTCGGCCCTGTGGGATCCGACGGGGTGGGGGTTAAAAGACATGACCCCCCCTCACCTGGCCCCGTGGGTGCCGGTGCATGTGTTTGCAGATGCCTCTAGGTCTGTCTGTTGCAGACAGCCTCGAGGCCACCTGCTAGGGTTTATTGTCTGAGCTAATACCCCATGAGCTGCGAGGGAGGGGGGGGGACCGCCCTCCTCCCTTTATAGCGATCGGTATCAGATGGGGGGAGCCATGTTGTTGATGTTGCTGTGTGTGGTTTTTTTGTTGTTTTTTTGAGTCAAGAAACAGGGTGAAACCGTTCTTTGATTTTTATTCATGTTCTTGTGCAACAACATCTCTGACTTTATGTCACTCACAGCAGAAAAACCATGTTTTGTGCATATAACAAAGTCACTAACTTTTTGTACATTTTTACAAATAAAGTCTGGACATGTAAGGTTTGAATTCCATACCACGTGGACGGGCAAACCTGTAAAGTTAAGCAGAGAGCCCGTTTCATCAGGCACGTTTCTGTCTTGTGTCCCGATTTGTCGAAGAGGTCCTCTGTTGGACCGCCTGGTGGGGAACAAACCTGTTCCTACTCCAGGAATGACTGGCTTGTGGCGGGCCCGGCGGAGGTCTTTGCCGGTGCTCCCCCTCGTGTGCCGGCCTCTTTTGTGGCGGATTACGCATGGTTGAATGGTGCTGAGGCTGCACGGGTCTGTTCCCTGCTGTCTCCCTGGGGGGGGGGAGCAAAAGCTCTCCTGGGCATGCCTTCCCGGAGGGCTTCAGCCTGTTTGCGCCTCTGTTCAAGCCTTGTCTGAATCCGGTCCAGAGCTTTTCCAAACAATCTTGTCAGTTCTATCGAGTGGTGCAAAAAATGAAAACGTTGTCCCTCCGGGAGGTCTGTTAGAGTCATCCACAGATGGCGTTGTACAATGACCAACTCAGCTATGCCTCTGCCCTACGCGATGGCTGCTGTCCCCATCATTTGGAGCACAAAGTCTGTCACCCTGCGGGCTTCCTCTAGCACTTCGGCGGCAGCCTGCTTGTCTGTCGTCACCTGGAGCTCCTGTAGTTTTTCAGCCAGGTATGTTTGCATCATCGCAGACGCGTTCATCACGCGCGCCGCGAGGCCCTGAGCCCTGTAGCATTTCTCAAGCTGAGTAGCTGAGGCTCGACAGGCCCTACTGGGCAGAGTCGGATTTGTTCTCGGGGACATGGGGGCCAAATGAGAAGCGAGCATGTCCTCCATTTGTGGCACGTTGGTTATTCCTGCTGCTTCTATCCCGGCCACGTCAAGGAACTGTGACAGCGGGAGCAGCATAGGAGCTCTGGGCTCAGGCCAAGTGCGAGTCAGCTCTGTGAGGAAATCCGGGAAGATGGGCATCCTGTGCCTCGTTGTAGATTGCTGTTTTGCATAAAAATAATTTCCTGCCAACCTCGTGACTTTTTGACGGGGTGGAGGTTTGGGCCACGGGATCTGCAGCGTGTCCGCCGCTCTCCAGCACAAATCGAACAGAGCAGGGACCAAAGTGTCGGTCTCCGGGAGTACAGGCACAAGGGTGTGAGAGAGGTCCCCCTCCTCCCCGTCGCACTCGTTGTTAGCTTCGTTGCCAGAAAAGTCCCCTGAGGCTGTTAGCAAGATCTCAACCGCGTTCATCATGCCTCGAGTGTCAAAGTGGCTGTCGAGTCCCCTATGGGAGCCGCCACATCTGGGTTGTCGCCCCATTCGACTCAGGTGCTGTCCTCCAAAACCATGCTCTCGAGCTCCGGCATGGGAGTGAGAGTCTCAGTGAGGTCCAGGTCTTTTGGCGCCACGGTAGCGCTCATGGCTTTGGCCACAAAGTCCACTCTGTGCCTCCTCACCACCTCCAGCATCTGGCTGCAGTGCGGGCATGAGTCGGGCGTGTCCAGCGCCATTTTCACGTGCAGCATTCCAAGGCAGACAGGACAGGCCTCGTGGGTGTTCGTCGCCGAGAGGTAGAAGCCGCATCCGCTGGGGCAGGCGCGCAAGGTCGGGCTCGCCGTCCTGCTAGCTTTTTTCGGAATTCTTGGCTTTTGCTTTCCTTTCTCTGGAGCCATGTCCGAGAGAAGACAAGCAAGTCCTTCCAAAATTCTCCTTTGAGACGTCTCCTTTGTCGCGTCGCTTTCGCTGGCTAGCCTGCTACGACTTAGCAGGGTAGTGATGTGACGCAGTTAGCGCCGCCGAGCGAAGCCGTCTGCGGAGAGAAGAGAAGAAAACTTTGGGGTTAAGAAAAAAAGTGCCGGACTAGCTTTCGCTAGCCCAGTAGTACGCAGGAAAAATTCTCTGTACGCTCTGCGTAGGGAGCGAGCTCACCTCTGGTCGAGCGATGAACAACAGAGAAGTCCCACAAAGAGAAGTTCAGGTTTAAGCAAGGTGAAGGGCAATAAGAGACCGTTTGGAATGGGCGTCCGCGCCTTAAGTACCCAGAGGTCGGGGTCTCTGGGGTGACGCTGACACCCCCTGCCATAAAGGCGTGAATGTATTCCTTCAGGTAATTGCGCGTGGGCACAATTCCCATAGCAATAGTGTTGCACCGAGTGACTGACTGATAAGGGAACTATTTATGTTCATGTGTTATTCCTGGGTTTCATTTTCATGCTGCAGTTACCTGCACATTTACTCACTTTGCACCTATCCCAGAGGCTACAACAGTATTGGCACATACATAGTTAAATAATTCATTAATAAAACCAAATTTAGTCATGGGATTCAAGGTCTGCTCTTTCCCTCTCCCGTCATTTCTTTCTTCCAAATTATTGCTGCTGTGTTGTCAGTCGTGATACAGTGTTGATGTTACACATAAACATTGAAGCAAAATAAAAATAAAAAAGTTGTTTTTGTTATTTATAACTTAATGTTTAATTCTAGACAATACTTTTTTACTTGAGTATAACAATTTGTATTCATTTATTTATTTTAAAAGAACTGTTTGAGAAAATTGTCATCGCAGTTCACACCAGCATGAATTGTAATACTAACTAGAACAGTTACAAAGTTTCAAGACACTTTAATTATGGCAAGAATCCTACTGGCATTTAGTTTGCATTATGCTGTAATTCCAGAATAAACTTTGTGATAATCCAGCAATAATTTATTCAGGTTATACAATAGGTTCTGCTACTGCTAGCTGGTGCTGCTTGCAAATAACCATCATATTTAATGTAAATAACAGTGTAATGTGAAACCGATGGAAAGTTTATAAAATAAACCAACAAAGTCGGGTCCTCTGGGCGGTTTCTTTTTTTGTTGAAACATTACGTTTTTCATCCGAAAGACTTAATCAGTCCAAGGACCCACAACAAACTCTGTCCCTTAAGCGGTACACTCTCATAGTGGGTCAACAAGTTTGAGGGTGATAAGATTGTTGGAGAAAGTACTCAAACACTGTACTGTACTTAAGTAAAAGTGCAAATAAACAGACAAAAATGTACTCTAGTAAAAGTAGAAGTACCATATTAATGTTTTCACTTAAGTAAAAGTAAATAAGTACTTGCTTTTAAAAATACTTAAAGTATTAAAGTAAAAGTACTTGCTGAAAGTATTAACTAATGCAATGGTCTACAACATCAAGTGTGCATACTCTATGTGTATTTTCTGTAATACATTAAAAATAATTTTAATAATAATTAATTAATTTTAATAATAAAAATAATAATTTTCTTGTTGCTGTGTTCATCTGTGTTCATCTGTGACCATCTGCTCATACAAACTGATGTTCGTGCTGCTGTTTATTTCCACAAACTGATGTTCGTGCTGCTGTTTATTTCCACTATATTAGGCTTAGTGTATTACTAGTTGATGTTTTTCTTAGTTAGTTCTCGATGTTATTACTGTTTTTCTCTTTCATTTGTTGTTGGATGTAACTGGGACCTCGTGTACATAATCTCGTTTTCATCTCATGTACCACATGCGGTGCAAATGACAATAAAGACTCTCTGACTCTGACTCTGACTCTCTCTGACTCTGACTCTGATAATGTTGTTTTAATGAACAATGCTGCAGATAATACATGTTTTTATTGTGTTTACTCTGTGATACAGTTCACACTTAGACTTGTGATTCTGTGCAGCAGAATTTCAGGGATGACATGCAGAGTTAAATGTCATTAAGCGAAATAGAAAAAGGAATGATTATAGCTTTGAAAGTTTTGATTTAACACAAAACAAAACCATTGTGTCATTTTAACTGCAGTAAAAACATTTAAGTAAAAGTTGTCTGACAGAAAAAAAGAGCATTAGACCTAATAAAGGAACCGGTTCTGATAATTTCACCTAAAGTTTGTCATCAACTCTAGTTAAAATACTGTCTAGTCAACCTTGTAATGGGTCAATAGTGAACAATATTTTAACTTCCTGACACCATTTTTGAAACGTAGACCCGAGTGTTGAGACATCTCTTGTCTCCTGTCCAAACATTCCATGAACTGACACATTTTAATACTGCAGCAATAATTTACCTGTATTGTTCAAGTTCAGAAGAAGTTAGTTTTCAAAGTTTTTCGAGTCCAGTCAGGATCTTTTGGGAGAGAGAATCTGTCCTGCTGAACTGAACAGTCTTTCAATAATATTTCAATAATATTTCAATAGTCTTTCTATAAGGCCATGGGTGTTGTGTATCTTCTGGCTGACTCTCTGCGGTGGAATCCATTATGGGTGTGTTAGTGGTGCTGTGGGTGCTCCCAGCTCACTGACATTTATACTAGAATACAGTATACTGTACGTCATTGGTCCAGCTCTTCTTGAAGGTGGGTCTAATGTTACCTGTCCACTTTGAAGTGATTCAATGGACCAACTCTCCTCTCGACATCAGTTACTTTCAAACTAACGACAAATCAAAAAGCTGCAACGTGAATGTAACTTGTAACTTGTACAAAGCATTCGATACTATTGATCACACCATTCTCCTTGAAAAACTGAACAAATATGGTATTAGAGGACCAGCATTACAGTGGGTATCTAGCTACTTGAAAGATAGGAAACAATTTGTACAAATAAATGATGTAAGATCTGACCTCTGTAATATCACATGTGGAGTTCCCCAGGGCTCTGTGCTTGGACCAAAGCTATTTATTTTATATGTGAATGACTTGGTAAATGTGTCAGGACTCCTTAAATGTGTACTTTTTGCTGATGATACCACTTTTTTCTGTTTAGGTGAAGATATAGAACAAATGTTGGAATTGATAAAGACAGAATTTGTCAAGATACAAACTTGGTTTAAAATAAATAAA
>JBBPBX010042131.1:6462-23455 GCA_038048925.1 Garcialebias charrua
TCAGTGCAGTGTGAATGCAATCCACACCAGCTGAAAATGTAACAAATGTTCTGAATTTTGGTCCCCAAATGAGCCGAGTCTACGGGAATATCAGGTGTGAAAACTGAAAGTTATGCACCATAACTCGTTCCCTGAAGGAAGGGAACGAGGTGCAACATAAATGCTATGGGAAATTGCGCTCTGCGCGATTACCTGAAGGAATACAATCACGCCTTTATGGCAGGGGCGTCAGCGTCATGCCAGAGACCCTGCCCTCTGGGTACTTAAGCCGCTGACGCCCATCCATCATTCTCCAAAATGCACTTCACCGAGCTTTCAGCATTGAAAGGGTCAGGTATGTTGCACCTCGTTCCCTTCCTTCAGGGAACATGAGTTATGGTGCATAACTTTCAGTTCCCTTATCAGTCATGTCACTTGGTGCAACATAAATGCTATGGGAACGTAATTCAATCACACCCTTGAAATGCTCAGTAAAATGCATGCTAGTGTGAACGTCTGCCATTTTTCAGCAGGCATCTCAAGGTTGCTTTCTACTGTGTGTTAGAAAGGACAGCCTGAGTGACATCATACGCAGTAACATCCAAACTGTAATGATTTGCAAAAGTGTTTGTTGAGCTCCAGTTCGCAGCAGCACAGATGTCTGCAACTGGTACACCCTTGAACAATGACAACGAGGTGGCCAAGCCCCGAGTAGAGTGAGCACGCACTCCAGAGGGCACCTGTTGACCTTTGCTACTGTATGCCCTTTTTATGGCCTCAGTCACCCAATGTGAGAGACGCTGCTTCGATAGGGCCTTCCCTGTAGCTGGTGCAGCAAAGCACACAAACAGTTGATTTGTTTTTCTCCATTTGGCTGTTCTCTGCATGTAAGTGCTTAAAGCTCTCACGGGGCAGAGAGCCTTCAGTCTTTCTTGTTCCTGAGTGAGGCAAGGAGCAAGTGGAAAAGAAGAGAGATCAAAGTCCAGACTTCTGGGGTTTAAAGTCAAAACCTTGGGGATATATGCAGGATTAGGCCTTAGGGTGACCTTTGACCCATCAGGGGCAAACCTGGTACACATTGGATGTACGGACAAAGCATGGAGGTCACCCACACGTTTCGCCGAGCAAAGAGCCAGGAGAAGAGCGGTCTTATAAGTTAATAAATCTATCTTAATCTCGCTCAGTGGTTCGAATGGAGGGGTCACAGAGAGCCCCCAAGACCATGCTAAGATCCCATCCAGGGGTCAAGATCCTGCTGGGGGGTCTCTTCCTTAGCACGCCCTTCATAAATCTTATTATGAGCGGGTACGCGCCAGGCGTCCCACTCCCCCAACCCTTGTGACAAGCTGAAATTAATGATAAGAACACCTTAATTGTTGAGAAAGAGCGACCTTTCTCCAACAGGTCCTGAAGAAAGGTGAGGAGCTGGGCCAAGTCACATGAATAAGAAATAATATTTCTTTCTGTGCACCAAGCAAAATACGCCATTTCCGGGCGTAGAGAGACTGTGTTGACACAGCTCGGGCGTTTTGAATGGTATTTACCACGTTCTCGGGCAGGCCTGAGGCCACCAACTTGTTCCTCTCCGCCACCAAGCTGAAATTTGCCATAGTTCTCAGCCTAAGTGGCGAAACTGTTCCTTCTGGTGACGTGGAGGATCCCTGGAGAGGGACGGGTGGTGGAACTAGCTCTCCCTCAAGGGCCTTAATTTCTGTGGTCCCTTGAAGGCCAACCACGTTAGGGAAAGGGCCTTCCTGCCTATGTACCGCCATACTACTCTGATTGAGAGTGTTTGGAGGCAGAGTTAGTCTGCTGTCATTATTAGACAAAAGCTGAACAGAATGTCTGTTTTTCCTATTTTTGTTGGGGGTCATGGATCGTAAAGCTGAACGTAAATGGAAGAATGATAACTTGCAGGTGTCACTTCAAATATTGAAGGAATGTTGGCGCTGTTATCAAAGAACTGTAAAAGATGCCAAAAGAAGATACCTGACTAATATCATTGTATCCAACAGTCACAATCCTGCTGTTTTATTTAGAACCAGAGATGCTCACAAGTCATTTTTTGCAAGTCCAAGTCAAGTCTCAAGTCTCTGATCTCAAGTCCAAGTCAAGTCTCAAGTCTCTGATCTCACGTCCAGGTCAAGTCCAAGTCAAGTCTCAAGTCATTGATCTCAAGTCCAAGTCAAGTCTCAAGTCTCTGATCTCAAGTCCAAGTCAAGTCCCTAATATTTGAGTGACACCGTGAATGAATGTATGCTATTCATTCGCAAACAATGGACATTAAATGTCTCTCCTTTTAAAAATATCCAGGTTAACATTAGATTAACACACTGACGCTAAGCTTGTTTGTAGCAGCTGCTAACAACCTTTTAGGCAGTGACTACACGTTACAGCTTATTTTTATCTGAATGTAGAGGCCAAAACATTACATTAAATGTCTCTCCTCAATTCAATTCAGTTCAGTTTATTTATACTGTATAGCTCCAAGTCACAAATTGTCTCAGGGCACTGAACAGAAACAATCAAATATAAAAATAATAAGTTAACAGAAACTTTAATATAAAAATAATAAGTTAACAGAAACTTTAATATAAAAATAATGGTAACACTATTTATCTGAGGAGACTGCTTTGAGTTTAACTCCATGTTATAAAAAAGCTACAGTAGTTAGCCAGAGTTATTTCAGGATTAAATAATTTGAACTTCTGTTTGAATTTAATGCTATGAACTTTTTCCTTGAACTTTTTCCTTTTTGTTACATTTACCGGTACTATGAATTTCTCACAGGGCAGAGAGCCAACATGGAGGACTCACAAACATATACAGTATTATTATTATTATACAGTACAAATAATATTGTCCAGTGTCTGATGCTGCAGTCATGTTACTGAGCTCCCACTGATGGGCTAACCTGGTTCCACCACCAGCAGCAGGATCCTCAGACAGAACAGCTGGTGGGATGTCCTGGTATCTGCAGCCCTCTCTCCATTTGTTTCTTCATGGACATGGAGCTGTGACATTATGTTGTGCCTCTTCCTCAGCAAAAAGCTCCTCCAGTGGAGACTTTCTGGACAGACTGCAGGAAGTTCCTAAACAAACAACAGGTTTATCAGTATTATCAGTAAAAAGAGATTATTAAATCATTTTTAAGACTGAGAATGTATACAATTATTAGCTCTGTTGTTATTGCCTAACTAACCTATTCAATAATTCTTCAAACTGTGACATTCACTCATAATGGAATGAAAGAGAACATAAACAGAAATTATATAATAATGAAAACTAGAGACATTAAAACATTTTAAAAGACACAGAGAACTTTAAATGAATTAAGAATGTTAATAAGTGTTGGATTTGAGTGCAATGTAAGTGCAATCCATGGTTGAATTGAATCCACATCTGAAAAGGGATGCAACCTTTTCACAACATATGCTGTAACTGTTTTGTGGCACTCGGTTACACTGACGTACAGTATTTACCTTGGACAGTCACTGGTGAACACTGTGAAGCCATTTCAGGTCGTTTGTCTAAGAAAAAAAAACGAGCTAACGTTAGCATCGTGTTTGTATTTGAGCTGACTTACCGCTTTAAGCGGAGTATAACTTATTAGCTGCCTTAATCTTGGTATGAGACTAGTTTATAGTTTATTTATTTACCAACCTGATGGAGCTGAAGAGGTAGCGATTAGCGAAAAGTTCGGTGGAGCGTTTTGCAGACGGACCACTCTGTACTTCCGGTCGGATACGAAGCGAAAATAATCCGGTGGAGTGCGTCAAAGACGGGACACTATTTTACTTCCCCACCCTCCTTTGCATGATAGAAAATTATTGCAAGTGCTACACTGACCTGACTGGTCATTTTATTAAATTAGTACGCTATCGATAGCAGATGCACACTTCCGGTGGATTCTTCTTCGTTGGTTTTCGGTGGCGGCTACTTCCGGTCGGCTAACTAGCATCGAACATAGGAATCGCAAATTAATATTTTGAACGATTTCGGGAAAACCGGACAGTTAGTCCCGGTTCCGAACAATTCTCGATGCTCACGAGTCTCAAATGGCAAGTCCGAGTCGAGTTGGAAGTCTTTTGAATGCAAGTCCGAGTCGAGTTGGAAGTCTTTTGAATCCTTTTGAATGCAAGTCCGAGTCGAGTCTGAAGTCTCTGTTTTTGCGACTTAAGTGCGACTCGAGTCCGAGTCCCAAACTCGAGTCCCCATCTCTGTTTAGAACTATTAATTCTGTTTTAAATGCCCCACATGGTGCTATTGTGGAGACTTCCCCTGCTCTCTGTGAAAGTTTCTTACACTTCTTTGTTGAGAAAGTCACTTCTATTAGGGCCCAGATCATACCCACTGTTCATGACCCTGTAGATACTGTGCCTTGCTCTGCTATTTTTCATAGCTTTGAATGTGTGACTTTGCATTCCCTGCAGGAGGTCGTTAGCCACTTAAAACCAACTGGTTCTCCAGACGATGCTATTCCACCTCGACTATTCAATGAGGTTTTTCTTTCTATAGGTCCTTCGATCCTTGCTCTTGTGAATAGTAGCCTGTCCTCAGGTGCTGTTCCTGAAAATCTGAAACATGCAGTTGTCCAGCCTCTAATTAAGAAATCAAACTTGGATACTGCTGTCCTGGCGAACTACAGACCAATTTCTAAATTGCCCTTCGTTTCGAAAATTCTTGAGAAGGTAGTTTATAATCAGCTAATGGCCTATCTCATTGAAAATAATATTTTAGAGGTTTTTCAGTCCGGTTTTAAATCATTTCATAGCACAGAGTCAGCTCTTTTAAAAGTTTTTAACGATATATTCTTGGCGACTGATTCTGGTGACTGCGTTGTTTTGGTGTTGTTGGATCTATCAGCTGCGTTTGACACAGTGGATCACAACATTTTAATCACACGTTTGGAACAGTGGGTGGGCATTGGTCATATAGCCTTAGATTGGTTTAAATCTTATCTGACCAAGCGTACTTTTTGTGTCTGTCTTGATGGACATAGGTCCTCCTCTGCTCCACTCTCATGTGGTGTTCCGCAGGGCTCAGTTTTGGGCCCTCTTTTATTTTTGTTGTACATCCTTCCGCTTGGTTCTGTTTTTAGGAAATACGGGATTGCTTTTCATTGTTATGCAGATGACACACAGATCTACGTACCTTTAAAGAAGGCAGACTCTGCCTCTCTTCGGTCTCTGTTCCTATGTTTGGAAGATTTGAAGGCCTGGATGGCCCTAAACTTCTTAAGACTTAACGAGGACAAAACAGAGGTGGTGATTTTTGGCAATTCGACTGAAGACTCTCTGTCCGATTGCTCCTTGGCTCAGTATGTCCGGCCAGTTGTTACAAATCTAGGGGTCAAGCTGGATGCTGGTCTTAGGCTGGAGTCTCAGATTAAAGCAGTTGTGAAATCCAGCTTTTTTCATTTGAGGCAGCTAGCCAAAGTAAAAGCCATCCTTCCTAGACAGCACTTTGAAACAGCAATCCATGCATTTGTGACCACACGGCTGGATTACTGTAATTCACTTTATGTTGGTATTAGTGATCTGTGTACTTCCCAGCTTCAGAGGGTTCAAAATGCAGCTGCACGACTCTTAACAGGTACACGAAAATTTGATCACATTTCCCCTGTTTTGGCATCTTTGCACTGGTTACCGGTGCGTTACAGGATTCATTTTAAAATACTTTTATTTACTTTTAAAGCTCTAAATGGCCATGCCCCTCCATACCTGTCAGAGCTGCTGCATTACTACACACCCTCTCGTTCGCTCAGGTCAGCTGACCAGTTGCTTCTGAGGGTACCGAGGACAAAGCGCAAGCTTAGAGGGGACCGTGCTTTCTCTGTGGTAGCTCCTAAGCTCTGGAATGACCTCCCATTAGACATAAGACAGGCCTCTTCACTTGCTGTTTTTAAGTCTCTTCTTAAAACCCATCTTTTTTCTTTGGCTTTTGGTACAATCTGAGATGTTTTAACTTTGTTTTATTGTTTTATTGTATTCATAATTTATTATTTTAGTACTGTTTTTAGTCCCTTCCATTTTATGATTGTATTGTATTTTGTGATTGTGTGTACAGCACTTTGGTCCTGTTGGGTGCAAAAAGTGCTCTATAAATAAAGTTGGTATGGTATGGTATGGTAGGTTGCAAGTTTTGTAAACGAGCAGATCTCTTGACTCCAGCCCGTTTCCTGGTTGGGTCTGGTTGACTGGTTTCCGGTCTCAACAGAGCCCTGGATCCTAACGAACCTCCGGGGGGCTGTGTCTCACCCGGTGGTGGGGTGTCGTTTAAGAGCAGAACTGAATCAGCACAGTGAGTGCGGTCACACGCTGCAGGATCACTGTTTGAGCATGGCATGTCGCCCATTGAGGATCAGGGGACAACTTCAACATGAGAATGTGGAGATGGTCCTTTGTGTTGAGCAGACTTTAGATTGGTTGGTGACAGAGAGTTCAGTCCTCTTTGATTAAAGGGAAGAGGAGTCTGATTTAGCCCTGGTGCCATTCCTGTTCTGCACTGAGTGTTTACACATGCTGCAGTTTCATCACAACTACCTTTGTGAACGTGTGATACTGGTGTTGGCCTGCGGGCTTCTGCCGTGGCCCCCGTCCCTTACTGGCATCCGATGAATAGGTGGCCAGGAGAGTGGGTCATCAGATTCTGTCGGCGCGCACCCCTGGGGCGCGGACATGTCACGGGTTTGTTTGATTTGTGTATTGCCGGCCCCGTGGTTTACAACGGAGTGGGGGCTGGAGCACGTGACCCCCCTCACCTGTCTCTGTGAGGAGTGATGGGCCTGCTTGCAGGCGCCTCTGAGCCTATCTGTTGCAAACAGAACCGAGGCACCCTACTGGGGTTTATCGATTAGGCTAACACCCCGTGAGCCATGAGGGAGTGGGGGATGATGGCACCTATCCTTTATATCAGCTGGAAGAACAGAGGGGACCGTGTTGCTGATGATACTGTGTTTGTTGTTGTTGTTTTTTGGAGTCTAGAAAACAGAGAGGGGCTGTTCTTTGAGCTTTATTTGTGCTTATGTGTAACGACATATTTGACTTTATGTCACTCACAGCAGAAAGAACATGATTTGTGCCTAAACCAAAGTCACCAGCTTTTTGTACCGTGATACAAACAAAGTCTGGACGTGAAAAGATCATTTCCCGTACCGCGTGGGCGGGTGATCGTGTAAAGTCAAGAAGCGGGCCTGGTTCATCAGGCACGCTTCTGTCTGGTGTCCCGATTTGCCGAGGATGCTCTGTGTCGGACCGCCTGGTGGGGAACAAATCTGTTTTTACTCCAGGCATGTTCGGTCCGGAGTGGTCTCTGCCGGTGCTCGGCCTCGTATGCTGGCCGCTTTTGCGGTGGGGCACGTGTGGCTGAGTGGTGTCGAGGCTGCGGGGCTCTGCTCCCAGCTGACTCCCTGGGGGTGGGGCGAAGGCTCTCCTGAGGATGCCCACCCGGAGAGCTTCAGCCTGTTTGCGCCTCTGGTCCAACCTGGTCTGAATTCGATCCAGAGCTTTTCCAAACAATCCCGTCGGTTCTATCGAATGGTGAAGAAAATGAATTTTTTGTCCCTCTGGGAGGTCAGTTAGGGTCATCCACAGATGGCGTATTGCGATGACCACCTCAGCCATGCCTCTGCCTTGTGCAACAGCTGCTGTTCCCATCATGCAGAGCACAAAGTCTGTTGCCCTGCGGGCTTCATCCAGCACGTCAGCGGCAGCTTGCTTGTCTGTTGTTACCTGGAGCTCCTGCAATTTTTCAGCCAGGTACGCTTGCATCATGGCGGACGCGTTCATTGCGCGCGCCGCAAGGCCCTAAGCTCTGTAGCATTTCTCAAACAGGGAAGCCGAGGCTCGACAGGCTTTGCTGGGGAGAGTTCGTTTTGTCCCGGATGACTTGGGAGCCAGATGAGACGCCAGCTTTTCCTCAATTTGAGGCACATTGGCTATTCCCACTTCATCCATCCCGTCCATGTCGAGAAACTGCAAGAGCGGCAGCAGCATGGGAGCTCTGGGCTGAGACCAGGTGCGAGTCAGCTCTGTGAGGAAGTCCGGAAAGACGGGCATCCTTTGCCTCGTGGCGGCCTGCTGCTTTGAATAAAAATAATTTCCTGCCAACCTCGTGACTTGTTGACGAGGTGGAGTCTCCGGCCATGGGATCTGCAGTGCGTCCGTTGCTCTGTGACACAAGTCGAACAGAGCAGGGATGGAAAAGTCAATCTCCGGGAACACAGGGTGCGGGAGAGGTCTTCTCCGTGTTCCTCGTATTCAATGTCGGCGTCATCCGTAGAAAATTCACCTGAGGCTGAAATTGAGATCTTGTCCTCGTTCATCATGCCTCGAGTGTCGAATTCAACTGTTAAGTCCACCATGGGAGCTAGCACATCTGGACTGTTGCCCCATTCAACTCGGGTGCTGTCATCCAGAGCCATGCTCTCGAGCTCCGGCCTGGGAGTCAGAGGCTCAGTAGTGTCCGGGTCTGCTGGCGCCGCAGAAGCCCCCATGGCCTTGGCGACGAAGTCTGCCCGGTGCCTCCTCACCACCTCCAGCATCTGGCTGCAGTGTGGGCAAGAGTCAGGTGTGTCCAACGCCATCTTCGCGTGCAACATCCCCAAGAAGACATGACAGGCCTCGTGGGTGTCCGTCGCTAAGAGGGAAAACCGTATCCGCTGGGGAAGGCGCGCAAGGTTGGGCTCGCCGTGCTGCTGGTCTTTTTCAGAAGTCTTGTTTTTCGCCTTCCTTTCTCCGGAGGCATGTCCGAGATAAGACGAGCGAGTCCTTCCAAAATCCTTTTTTTTTTTAAGACGTCTCCTCCATCGCTTCGCTTTCGTTGGCTAGCCCACTACGAATTAGCAGGGGTAGCGGTGTGACACAGTTAGCACTGTCGAGCGAAGCAGTCTACAGAGAGAGGAGAAGAAAAAACTTCGGGGTTAAGGAAAAATGTGCCGGACTAGCTTTCGCTAGCCCAGCAGTGTGCAGGAGTAATTCTTTGTACGCCCTGTGTAGGGAGCAAGCTCACCTCTGGTCGAGCGATGAAGCAACAGAGAAGTCCCGCGAAGAGAGAGAGTTCAGGTCTAAGCGAGGTGAAGGGCAATAAGAGAATGATGGATGGGCGTCAGCGGCTTAAGTACCCTGAGGGCGGGGTCTCTGGTGTGACGTTGACGCCCTTGTCGTAAAGGCGTGATTGTATTCCTTCAGGTAATCGCGCGGGAGCACTTTGAGATTTTTATTAATGAAAAGTGCGGTATAAATTGAATTCATTATTATTATTATTAATTTCCCATACCATTTATGTTACACCGAGTGACATGACTGATAAGGGAACTCATTTCAACCTCTTGTATCCACAATCTCATTCTTTCGGTCACTACCCAGAGCTTGTCATCATAGGTGAGGGTAGGAAAGTAGACCGACTGGTAAACAGAGAGCTTTGCCTTACAGCTCAGCTCCTTCTTCACCACAACGGACCGGTACAGAGTCCACAATACTGTAGGTGCTGCACCAATCCGTCTGTATATCGCATGCTCCATTCTTCCCTCACTTGTGAACAAAACCCCAAGATGCCTCCAATTGAGGCAGAACCTCACCCTCAACCTGAAGAGAGTAATCTATCATTTTCCAGTTGAGGATCATGACCTCAGATTTGGAGGGTCTGACTCTCATCCCATCCGCTTCACACTCAACTGCCAACCACTCCAGTGAAAGCTGAAGATCATGTCACAATGATGCCAACAGGACCACATCATCTGAGAGGAAATTCGAAGGCCACTGAACAAGAATCCCTCCACCCGCTGGCTGCACCAAGAAATTCTGTCAATAAAAGTTATGAACAGAATCTGTAACAACAAGCAGCCATGTCTGAGTCCAACTCCCACCCTGAAGGGGTCCGACTTACTACCGGCAATGTAAACCAAACTCTTGCACCACTTATATAGGGACCACACAGCCTGTAACAACGGGCCCCCAATCCCATACTCACAGAGCGCCCCCCCACAGTGAATCCTGAGGAACATAGTCAAATGCTTTTACCAAGTCCACGAAACACATGTAGACTGGAAGGACAAACTCCCATGACCCCTTGAGGACCCTAGTGAGGGTAAAGAGCTGGTCCAGTGTTACACAGCCAGGGCGGAACCAGCATTGTTCCTCCTGGATCATTTGGGATGGGTGTGCTCTGTTTGCATGTATAAAAACCCTACTTATGACATTCCAACAGGAGGTTAGCTTGAAACACAGCAATGAAAGCTACCTATATGACAGAGCTTGTTGTCAGGCTGCAGACTGACGAAGTCCTCCTGATGGGGAACAAAACATTTCTCACTTAAAAAATTTGGTCCAAGTGACATGATTTAACAAATTTTGTTTTTATCTACCTGGATGATTAAGCTTGGACCCTTTAACTTTCTGACAGGTTCTTTTGCCAGGCATTCCCAGCAAACCCTCACTACACATTTGGGTCTACCAGGTCTGTCTGGCATCGTCCCCCACCATCTGATCCAACTCACTACCAGGGGATGATCAGTTGACAGCTCAGCTCCTCTCTTTACCTGAGTGTCCAAAACAAATGGTTGCAAATTAGATGACATGACTACAAAGTCAATCATAGATCTACAACCTAGGGTGTTCTGGTGCCAAGTGCACTTATGGACACCCTTATGTTCGAACATGGTGTTTGTGATGGACAAACTATGACTAGCAAGAAGTCCAACAAAAGAATATCGCTTGAGTTCAGATCAGAGAAGCCATTCCTCCCAATCACACCCCTCCAGGTTACACTGTCATTACACACATGGGCATTGAAGTCCCCCAGCAGGATAAAGGAGTTTCCAATTGGTGCATCTTCCAGCCTCCCACCAAGGACTCTACGAAGGCCAGATACTCTGAATTGCCATTTGGCACATAGGCACCAACAACAGTCAGAACCCATCGACCCACCTGAAGGAGTAGGGAAGCTACCCTCTTATCTATCGGGGAAAACTCCAACACACAGTCACCAGGTCAAGGGGCAAAGAGTAGACCCACACCAGCTCAGCGCCTCTCACCATGGGCAACTCCAGAGTGGAATAAGGTCTAGCCCCTCTCAAGGAGATCGGTTCCAGAGTCCATGCTGTGCGTCAAGGTGAGCCCAACAATATCTAGTCGGTACCTCTCAACCTCACCCACAAGCTCAGGCTCCTTCCTCGCCAGAGAGGTCACATTCCCTATTCCAAGAGCCAGCTTTGGTAAGCCAGGGTCACGGCGCCAAGTACCAGCCTTTGGCTACTGCCCACAGTGTCATGCACCAGACTTTTCTGGCCCCTCTTGCAGGTGGTGGGCCCACAGAAAGGCAAACCCATGCTACTCATTTAGGCTGAGCCCAGCTGAGCCCAACTGAGCCCTATGGATAGAGACCCGGTCACCAGGCACTCGCTGACAAGCCCTTCTCCGAGGCCTGGCTTCAGGGTGGGGTTCTGGCAATCCTGGCAAGGAACACAGAGTTTGTTGATATATATTGTCCATCAAAAGTCTTTGGACTACCTCTTTCTCTGGCATGTCACCTAGGACCAATCTGCTTTGGGAGACCCTAGGGCAAATATAATTATCCCAGACAGCATAGCTCCTACGATCATTCAGGTGCACACACTCCTCCACCAGGATAAGGTGTGATTCAAGGAGTGTATACATTTTCAGTTAACAAAAGCAAAAGTATATATCAATAAATATTTTCAATACATTTACAAATATACAGACACACAAAAAATAACCAATGAGAAAATAGTAATAGTTTTCATAGTGCTAGGGTTTCAAACAAAAGAATGAAAACAAATTAATGGATCATCAGTAAATACAGGATAAATGTGTTGGGATTCGATGTTTCTGGTTCCTTTTGGCAGCCTTTTTTGTTCTTGCTGGTGCTGTGAGCAGACAGCTAATGGAGATCAGCTGTTTACAATGACATCTGATTATCACTCTTTTTCAGGGTGAGTTATTCCACCATTCTTCGCTGGAACGTTAGTTACCAAATAGTGATTGACTGACAACCTCTTGTGCATTTCTTGAGAATTAAGAAAACTAAACTTACTTTACACTCTATGGATCCAAGTATTCCCGGGGTCACATGTTTCCTCGTTACCTCTTGGAAAAACTCTTTTGCTGAAAGTCAGCTTCTCCTACAACGAAGGAACAAAGCTGGGTACATCGACACAGTCCTTCACTCCCAGCCTGCCTGCTCTCCACCACACAATACCTGCTTTCCTTCAAAACTGGACTCTTTCCCTTACCATACCATACCATACCATACCAACTTTATTTATAGAGCACTTTATGCACCCAACAGGACCAAAGTGCTGTACACAATCATAAAATACAATACAATCATAAAATGGAAAGGTCAAGTGTAAAAACAGTACTTGAGTACAGAAACAGTCCATCACATATCCTCTGAGCCTGGAAGAAACAAACACAGCTTCTGGATAAGTACTCTCGGTCTTCTCCTCTATGTCATAATATAAAACCTAGGTTTTGTATAAACCTACAAAGTATATAACCAGTATTATTTTGTTTAAAACACAGCCATTCATACAGCAGGGCAGACATTTTATTAGCGATACATCAAGTATTATTCAGAATACAAAGAACAAGGTTAACAGCAGTATTTGTATTAGTAGCCACACACATAGGAATAGAAGGACATGAGATGACAGATAAAACAGCAAAGACCACCATTAAAAATTACAAAAACACACAAAAAACAAATGAATAAATAAATAAAATATTATATTTTGTCCATGAATACGTATTAAATAATTCCAAATGGGATGTCCGCTTCCTTTCATTGCTAGCCCCCTGGTTGCGCTGCTTCCAGACGTGTATTTTCATATTTAAGCATTTAACCAATCACATTTCAGCCACTATTTGTTGCCAGGGTCAAAGAAATCTGCCTGGAGGCCTTCACAATCAGTTCTGCGAGCCATCTAGCAAAAAAAAAAAATGTCGATCAAACTGTTGCTTCAACCAATCAGATTTTGAGTTGGTGACACCAAGGCCCTCAAGAAGGTGTACGGCATATGGAAATGTCAGCGTATTCACACGCTTTGATTGGATAGTCAAAGAGTGTACTAGCCAGAGCTATCAAACTGCATCTGTAGCGAGCTGCACAAGCAGAGATATTGTTGTGATGATTTAATAGCTGGATGGATTTTGTGTACAAATAATCAGGATTTTTGGTGAGTAAAATGTTGCAATATTCCTAAATAATATTGCAAATCAGCTGGATTTAAAAAAGAATTTCGCTGTGTCAAGCATGCACCCGCATCTAGTGGAAATGCTGCATGTCTTTAAAATTTAACAAGATAAACACCTCCCTGTTAAACTACTCCCTGGGCTGCCACCATACCGTGGTGGAGGGGTTTGAGTGTCCCAATGATCCTAGGAGCTATGCTGTCAGGGGATTCATTCCCCTAGTAGGTTCACCCAAGGTAGACAGGTCCTAGGTGAGGGACCAGACAAAGTGCAGCCCAAAGACCCCTTATGATGAGTACAATAAATGGATTAAATGTTCCCTCACCCGGACGTGGGTCACCGGGGCCCCACTCTGGAGCCTGGCCCGGAGGTGGGGCACGCTGGTGAGCGCCTGGTGGCCGGGCTTTTACCCATGGAGCCCGGCCGGGCACAGCCCGAAGAGGAGACGTGGGTCCCCCTTCCCATGGGCTCACCACCTGTGGGAGGGGCCAAAGGGGTCGGGTGCAATGTGGGATGGGTGGTGGCCGAGGGCGGGGACCCTGGCGGTCTGATCCTCGGCTACAGAAGCTGGCCATTGGGACATGGAATGTCACCTCTCTGGTGGGGAAGGAGCCTGAGCTAGTGTGTGAGGTTGAGAGTTTCCGGCTAGAAATAGTCGGACTCACCTCAACGCATGGCTCTGGCTCTGGAACCAGTTTCCTTGAGAGGGGTTGGACACTCTTCCACTCTGGAGTTGCCCCTGGTGAGAGACGTCGAGCAGGAGTGGGCATACTTGATTCCCCCCATCTTGGT
The DNA here is from genome assembly GCA_038048925.1 of Garcialebias charrua. Classification (NCBI taxonomy): domain Eukaryota; kingdom Metazoa; phylum Chordata; class Actinopteri; order Cyprinodontiformes; family Rivulidae; genus Garcialebias; species Garcialebias charrua. Next base: position 20,448 of record JBBPBX010042131.1, read on the forward strand.
GCCTGTACATTGGGGTTCACCCCGTTGAATGAGAGTGTAGCCTCCCTCCGCCTACATGTGGGAGGATGGGCTCTGACGGTTTTTTGTACCTATGCGCCAAACGGCAGCTCAGATTACCCACCCTTTTTGGAGTCCTTGGAGGGGATATTGGAGAGTGCACCTCCTGGGGACTCCCTTGTTCTATTGGGGGACTCATGTGGGCAATGACAGTGAGACCTGGAGGGGTGTGGTTGGGAGGAACGGCTCCCCTGATCTGAACCCTAGTGGTGTTCTGTTATTGGACTTCTATGCTTGTCATGGATTGTCCATAACGAACACCATATTCAAGCATAAGGGTGTCCATATGTGCTCTTGGCACCAGGACACCTTAGGTTGCATTTCGATGATCGACTTTGTTGTCGTCTCATCTGATCTGCGGCCGCATGTCTTGGACACTCGGGTGAAGAGCGGGTCGGAGCTGTCAACTGACCACTACCTTCCCAGGGGTGGATGAGATTTGCCCGAAGTTCCTTAGGGCTCTGAATGTAGTGGGGTTGTGTTGGCTTACGCAACTCTGCAATATTGCGTGGACATCGGGGGTAGTTCCCTTGGATTGGCAGACTGGGGTGGTGGTTCCCCTATTCAAAATGGGGGACGGTAGAGTGTGTTCCAACTATAGGGTGATCATACTCTTAAGCCTCCCTGGTAAGGTCTATTCAGGTGTTCTGGAGAGGAGGGTCCGTCGGACATTCGAACCTCGGATTCAGGTGGAGCAGTGTGGTTTTCGTCCTGGTCGTGGAGCACGGGACCAGCTCTACACCCTCAGCAGGGTTCTGGAAGGTACTTGGGAGTTTGCCCAACTAGTTTAAATGTACTTTGTGGACTTGGAGAAGGCATTCAACGGCGTCCCTCGGGGGCCCTGTGGGGACCCTGTGGGGGGTACTCCAGGAGTATGGGATTCTAGGCCCTTTGATATGGGCTGTTAGGTCCCTGTACGACCAGTGTCAGAGCTATGTCAGCATTGCCGGCAGTGTCAGGCTCGTTTCCATTGAGAGTTGGATTCCACCAAGGTTGCCCTTTGTCACAGATTCTGTTCATGACTTTTATGGACAGAATTTCTAGGTGCAGCTAAGGTATTGAGGGGATCCGTTTTGGTGGCCTTAGAATCACTTCTCTGCTTTTTACAGATGATGTGGTCCTATTGGCTTCATCAGGTCGTGATCTACAGCTTTTTCTGGAGCAGTTTGCAGCCGAGTGTGACGCGGCCGGGATGAGGATCAGTTCCTCCAAATCCAAGGCAATGGTCTTGAGCCGTAAAAGGGTAGAGTGCCGTCTCCGGGTCAGGGAGGAGGTCCTGCCCCAAGTGGAGGAGTTTAAATATCTCTGGGTCTTGTTCACGAATGAGGAAAAACTGGAGCGTGAGATCGATAAGGTGCAGCGTCCGCAGTGAAGCAGGCGCTGTACCGGTCTGTCGTGGTGAAGAGAGAGCTGAGTCAAAAGGCAAAGCTCTCAATTTACCGATCGATCTACGTTCCCACCCTCATCTATGGTCATGAGCTTTGGGTTGTGACCGAAAGAACGAGATCTCGGATACAAGCGGCTGAAATGAGTTTTCTCCGCAGGGTGTCTGGACTCTCCCTTAGAGATAGGGTGAGAAGCTCAGTCATCCGGGAGGGACTCAGAGTAGAGCCGCTGCTTCTCCACATCGAGAGGAGCCAGTTGAGGTGGCTCGGGCATCTGGTTAGGATGCCTCCTGGACGCCTCCCTGGTGAGGTGTTCCGGGCATGTCCCACCGGGAGGAGACCCAGAGGAAGACCCAGGACACGCTGGAGGGACTATGTTTCTCGGCTGGCCTGAGAACGCCTTGGGATTCCCCCGGAGGAGCTGGCTCAAGTGGCTGGGGAGAGGGAAGTCTGAGCCTCCTTACTTAGGCTGCTACCCCCGCGACCCGATCCCGGATAAGCGGAAGAGAATGGATGGATGGATGAAACACCTTAAAAATATACATTTGTTTGCAGACATTATTGCAAAAGTGTATCTGAGCTGCACTTTTCCTTTAAAAATGAATGTAATTGTCAAATCAGCTGGATTTAAATAGTTTCGTTTTGACCGGTCTTCCAAACGTGCGCACACGCGCAACGCAAAAACCTTCATTTTTTTTATATTTAACAAGATAAACACCTTAAAAATATATTTGTTTGTTGACATTATAGCAAAAGTGTGTCTGCTGAACTTTTCCTTTAAAATTGAACGTAATTGTCAAATCCGTTGGATTTAAATAGTTTCGCTTGTCGGGTCGTGGAAACTTGCACGCGCGCTGCGAAAACCTTCATCTCTTTAAAATTTAACAAGATAAACACCTTAAAAATAAATTTGTTTGCTGACATTATAGTAAGTTTGTCTCAGTTGAACTTTTCTTAATAAATGCACTTTGATGGTTAAACATGGCAAAATGAAGCAGATGGAATAAAGCGGCATTAAAATTACTACACGCTCACTTTCCCATAATGATGACAAACACCTTATTTATTTATTTATTTTTATTCAAACCCGTTGAATTCTTCATCCTCTGTGTCGCTGGTGAAGAGTTCTGACAACTCCTGAGGTAACCGGTAGTTCAGACCTCCAGAGAGCAGGAGGCCGTGCTGCGACAGAGTGAGTCTGAGCAGAGGAGGTTGCGGTCGGACACATGAGCTGGGAATGCTCGGTGGACTCTTTGGAAGTGTCAGAGCTCCAGAGAGAAGGAGGCCGTGCTACGACAGAGTGAGTCCGGCTAGATGAGTCTGCTTTCGGACACATAAGCTGGGAACGTTCGGTGGGCCCTAGCGGCCGAATGTGGTACTGTGCCCCTAGTGGCCGAAAGTGGTACTGTTCCATTTTTTTCCATCAGAATGAATGGAAACTGTCATATCTCAACCAAAAATTGGTCTAAAAATATGGGGAAAATAGTTATTGAGGGTTGGATTGATTTAGACGGAGCACTACTGAAGTCCTAGGTGTGAAACGGCCCGCCACTGATTATACATACT
>JBBPBX010042133.1:8593-28534 GCA_038048925.1 Garcialebias charrua
CAATTCAGTAGGCGTGTCAGCATATGACCAATCAGCGACCTCAATTTGTCCCGTAGGTAAATGCTCTGCGCTGCAGCTTCTCAAATGACGTCAAGAATTTGGTGCGAAAACGCTGGAGCGCTACGCAGAGGTGTGAGGGTGAACTGTCTGTGTTCAGTACGCGCGTACGGACACGAGTACGGCCATACGCAGAGCTATACTGGAGCCTTTAGTAGGAGAGATCATATCTCTCCAGTTTTAGCTTCACTCCATTGGTTCCCTGCCAAATCCAGAATATAATTCAAAATCCTACTTCTAACCTACAAAGTTCTCAACAACCTAGCTCCATCTTATATTACAGATCTTATTGTTCCATATTTTCCTAACAGAGCACTTCACTCTCAGACTGCAGGTTTACTTGTGGTTCCTAGAGTTTCCAGCAGCAGAATGGAGGAAGATCTTTCAGTTCTCAGGCTCCTCTCTTGTGGAACCAACTTCCAGTTTGTGTCCATGAGGCTGACACATTGTCCAGTTTGAAGACCGGGTTAACTCTGCACAAACATTTCAGCGGTTGATGGATTCAGTACTAAGGGGTCTGTCCTTCGTATTTGTGTATCTGGACGACATCCTGGTGGCTAGCAGCTCAGCTGACCAGCACATGTCCCACCTCCGTGAGGTTTTTCAGCGCCTAGCAGCACATGGCCTGATTGTAAATACAGCAAAATGCCAGTTTGGACTGCCAGTCATTGACTTTTTGGGCCACCGCATTTCTGCAAGTGGTGCCGTCCCGTTACCAAACAAAGTGCAGGCGGTGTCAGATTTTCCACAGCCCCAGTCTGTTAAAGCGCTACAAGAATTTTTGGGAATGGTGAATTTCTATAACCGTTTCCTCCCCAGGGCAGCACAACTGCTGCGCCCGCTCTATGGAGCGCTGAAAAAGAAAAAGCCCAACGACAGTGTTGACTGGACACCAGAACGCCTACAGGCATTTGGTGATGCTAAAGCTGCACTGGCCACTGCTGCCCTTCTGGCCCATCCATCCCCGGCGGCACAAATAGCTTTGACAACAGACGCATCTGATGTCGCGGTGGGGGCTGTGTTAGAACAGCAGGTGTCGGGAGTTTGGCAGCCCCTTGCATTTTACAGCCGTACGCTGCGGGACAATGAGCTTAAATACAGTGTTTTTGACAGAGAGTTGCTGGCACTTTACCTAGCTACACGCCATTTCAGGTTTTTCCTGGAAGGCCGCCAGTTCACTGCATACGTTGACCACAAACCCTTGGTGTTTGCCATGTCGAAAATTTCTGACCCCTGGTCCGCCCGCCAGCAACGCCACCTCGCAGCGGTGTCTGAATTTACTACAGACATTCAGCATGTGGCTGGAAAGTCCAACGTGGTGGCCGACTGTCTCTCCCGGGTGCTGATCTCCCCCGTGTACGTGGGCATCGATTTTTCTGCCATGGCTGCGGACCAACGTAGCGACGCAGAAATACTCGAGCTCCAGTCCGGGCCCACGGGCCTCGAGTTGGAGGAACGGCAGGTGAATGACGGAGGTCCTCTCCTGCTCTGTGACGTTTCTACTGGCAGGCCCCGCCCCCTGGTTCCAGTTTCATGGCGACGCCGCGTCTTTGACTCCTTGCATTCCCTTTCTCATCCAGGGGTTAGAGCATCGGTGAAACTGGTCAGTTCAAAGTTTGTTTGGCCCGGTCTGCGTAAAGCGGTTAAGGAGTGGGCAGCAGCGTGTGTCCCATGTCAGCGTGCTAAGGTTGACAGACACACCAAAGCACCTTTGGAACCTTTCCCTATCCCTAGTCGGCGGTTTGACCATGTGCACGTGGACCTGGTGGGCCCTCTGCCTCCATCACAAGGTTTTACTCATCTGCTGACTATGATAGATCGGACCACCAGGTGGCCTGAGGTGGTTCCTCTGACATCCACAACGGCTGCAGTGGTGGCCCGGGCATTTTTGTCTACCTGGGTTGCACGTTTTGGCCCCCCTTCAGACATTACATCAGACAGGGGCCCGCAGTTTGTTTCTGAGCTTTGGTCTACCATGGCCAAGGGCCTGGGGACGAACGTTCACAGGACCACAGCTTACAACCCTCAAGCTAATGGTTTGTGTGAACGGTTTCACAGGTCATTGAAAGCTGCACTGCGAGCTGCATTGACCGGTGACAACTGGATTGACCGTCTTCCCTGGGTGTTGTTAGGTTTACGTACCGCAACCAAAGAGGACCTGAGCTCTTCCCCGGCTGAACTGGTTTACGGTCAACCTGTGCGCGTCCCCGGTGAGTTTTTACCTGAGGTACCCTCACCACAGTTCGCCCCGCCGTTGCAACATTTTTCGTCTCAGGAGGACTCCGTTCGTGTCCCTGGACCGGTACACCATTGTTTACCTCAGTCATTTGTCCCTAAGAGTCTGGAGTCCTCTAAATTTGTTTTTGTCAAACACAATGCACACAGGACACCACTACAGCCTGTGTATGATGGACCGTTTCGGGTTCTTCAGCCAGGCCCAAAACATTTCCTTTTAGATTTAGGGGGTCGTACTGAGACCGTCTGTATCGATAGGCTTAAACCGGCTCATGTTGTGTCAGATGATCAGGTTGTTACGGCCCAGGCTCCTCGCAGGGGCAGACCTCCATCCACGTTGCTAACGGATTGCGGCCCTCCTTCCAGAGACTCTCAACAACCATTGGAGCCTGAATCTTCTGCAGCCCCTCATCGTCACCCCCCGCTTCATCAAACTGGTTCTGCGGGGCCCAGGTTCAGCCGTTCTGGGCGTTTAATCAAACCTAAAACGCGGGACTAGTGATGGACCTTACTGGGTGTTCTGGGGGGGCGTGTGTGGTGGACCACTAGGGGGCTCTACTCACACCCAGTGGACCGAATGTGTTAAGGATGCTTTTATTGTGAAAGGTCCAGAGGACCGGATGTTATGTGGGTATATAAGGCGGAGTTGGGTGGTTTTCCCGCCAGTTTAAGTAGGAGTGAATAAAGTGAAGACCTGCATCCCGTCTCCTGTGTCGTCTCTTCACCACCTCCTTTTTGGGCATTAACACAGAGTTAACCCGGCTGATGGCGGCTGAACAGCGGCTGATGGCGGCTGAACAGAGTGGACGTGTTTAGTCGGGCTCCTGCCAGTATTACCTCCAAAAGGAGTATTCGGAGAGCTTTTTTGCGCTGGATGTGCAGAGAGGAGCGTTGAAAAAGCTGCGGAAATTGGACTGGAACTTGCGATCCAGAATTATGAATCTACAAGCCAACGTGTCCGTGAGTTTTGCCGAGAGTTAGCCTAGCGTAGCTACAAACAGGGCTAATCAAAGCTAACCGAGCTAGCTCACCGTAACCGGGTGCTGTAGTTGCAGGCTTCGTAAACAAATAAACCGGAGAATACGCTGGTTATTACGAAGAAAAGCGGGCCGGCACGCTGGGGTGCTTTGTTGCAGTGAAAGAACACAACAAAACACGCTACAGTGGTAGCGCGGTGGTGGGCCAAGCGTCGTGTACGCCGCCTGGAACTTTAAGCTGGTCCGGGCACCACGAGTGAGCCGAGCGCCGTGTACGCCGCCTGGAGCGCCGTAGGAGAGCCGGAGGACCGCGGCCTGGAGTTCGAGCTGGGCTGGGAGCCGTGAGAGAGCCGGGGCCAGGCACCGCGAGTGGGCCGAACGTGAACGCCGCCTGAGAGTCGTGGGAGAACCGGAGGACCGCGGGCTGGAGTTTCGAGCTGGACGGATCGCCGTGGGAGAGCCGGGGGACCGCCGCTTGGGGCTGAGCGGGCTTTGGAGCTGGGCCTGGAGCTACGTGCTGTGCTAACTAGGCTGCATCGGTTCTGGTGAGGGTCGGAGCTGGGCCTGGAGCTACGTGCTGTGCTAACTAGGCTGCATCGGTTCTGGTGGGGGTCGGAGCTGGGCCTGGAGCCACTGGAGCTGAGTGCGGTGCTGGCTGGACTGCGTCTGATCTAGTGAGTGGACCTCTTCGGATGGTGGATCTGATTGCTGCAGGCTGCTGAAACCGTGAGTTCTGAACTAATAACTGCTAATCTGGGTGCTGCACTGCTGGGCCACACCAATCATCTTTAGGCCTGTGAGCCTCGTGGAATGGCCACGTGGTTCAGTGAATAAACCAAAGTCCTGCTACCAATAGGTCACAAACTCTGTAAGTATGACAAGAGGTAAAGGACCAAAGTCACCAGTCTCTGTAAATATGAAAAATAGAGGACAGAAGTCACCAGACTCGGAGAGAAACAACTCAGAAATGCAAGAATTTAAAGAATCACTCAACTTTATGAGTGGACAAATAGAAAGTTTAACAGCAAAGATGGTTTCCCAGGACAAGCTGGTTAAAGAAATAAGAGAACTGAAAGAGCTGGTAACTAACAAAGACAAGATAATTGCTGATTTAGAACAAAAAATAGAGGATTTAGAACAATTTACAAAGCAAGACAACGTGGTCATCTCAGGACTTGATGTTCATTCACATGAATCTCAGGAAGAACAAGAGACTCTGGATGAACTTGTAGTTAATTTCTTACGGGAAAAGAACATTAACATAAGCCATGAGGACATTTCATTCTGTCACACCCTGCCCAGTAATTCATCAAGATTCAAACCGTCAGTGGTCGTTAAGTTCATTGGCAGGAATACTAAAAACTATGTTATGCAAAATAGAACAAATCTGAGGGGATCAGACGTTTACATAAATGAACATCTTACCAAAAAAAATGGAAAAATTGCAAAAGAAGCAAGGTGGTTAAAAAACAAAGAAAAAAAAATAGCATCAACATGGACTAGAAATGGATACGTCTTTATCAAAGCAAAGGAAGGGTCTCAGCCTAAAATGATAAAAGAGCTGACGGATCTGGATGAATTCAAGAGATGAAAAATTACAAATCAATGAAACAACTCACAATCAAAATGGATAAAATATACGGTGAAATGAACAAATACATTAGAACATGACAACATACGAAGACTCAGAACCTAAAATATATAATGTTGAAAATGTGATTGATGCAAATTTTTTTCCTGTAATAAATGATAGCGAATATTATAATGAAGAGCAGTTTAATGACATCAATATATCAAATGGAGTTCTCTCCATTATTCACTTTAATAGCAGAAGTATAAATGCAAACATATCCAAAATAACAGATTACTTAAAACAATTAAATAGAACTTTTACGATAATAGCGTTGTCAGAGACATGGCTTAATGATGATAACACTAGTAATATTCACATCGAGGGGTATGATTTATATCATATGAACAGAAATAATAAAAGAGGTGGTGGTGTCGCACTATTTGTCAATAATGAAATAAAATGTAAATTAAATAATGAAATGTCAATAATAGTTGATAATATTATGGAAATGATAACAATAGAAATTATAAACAAAAACGATAAAAACATAATAATAAGTTGTGTATATAGATCACCAGGAGCAAATATAGAAATATTCACGGATAAAATCTTGGAACTAATGGAGAAAAGTTTTAATAAAAATATTTTCTTGTGTGGAGACTTTAACATTGATATGGGAAATAAAACAGATTCAAATAACATAAGCACATTTATAAACTCAATGTACAGTTTAAATATGTATCCATTGATATCAAAGCCAACAAGAATTACAACTCATAGTGCCACAATAATTGATAATATTTTCACAAATATAACAAATGGGGATGTAATTGGTGGTATCTTAACGACCGACTTAAGTGATCATTTACCAGTTTTCACAATCTTTAAAAATGATCAAAAAATCACAAAAGCAGACACAACGAAGAAAAAAATCATAAACACATCAAAAAAAGTTTTGGAAAAATTGAAAGAGGATCTGGATAAACAAGACTGGAATGATGTGTATGTTGATGATGCGAACAGGGCATATGATGAGTTTATGAATATCTTGGAAACCCTGTATGAAAAGAATTGTGTGCAAACAAATTACACAAAGAGAAATACAAATGATCAACCATGGATGACAAAAGGGTTAAGAAATGCATGTAAAAAAAAGAATTATTTGTATTCATGTTTCTTGAAATTGCGAAGTCAGAGCGCAGAAGAAAAATATAAAAAGTATAAAAATAAATTAGTAGGGATTATAAGGAAACATAAGAAAGAATATTATAGTAAATTATTAGATAAAACTAATGGTGATATGAAAGCAACATGGCGAGTAATGAATGGTGTACTGAAGAATCATAAAGCAAAAACTGGTATTTCAAAATATTTTGTAAAAGACAACGATGAAGTTCATGATGAAAATGAAATTGTAAATGGATTTAATCAATATTTCGTGAATGTTGGATCAAGCCTTGCAGCTAAGATACCAAAAGTAGATAAAAATATGATCCACTCAATTACAGGTTGTGCAAATAGTATTTTCCTAAATGGAACTAACAAAGAGGAAATAATGAATGTAGTAAAACATCTTACAGACAAGAGATCGAAAGACTGGGTGGACATGGATATGATGTTTGTAAAGGACATAATGAGCCATGTTATTGAGCCGTTCACATACATATGTAACTTATCATTTTCAACAGGAATTTTTCCAGATAATATGAAAGTAGCTAAGGTCGTTCCTCTTTTTAAAAATGGTGATAAATGTGTATTCAACAATTATAGACCTATATCCTTGTTACCACAGTTTTCAAAAATTCTTGAAAAACTATTTGTAAACAGACTAGACCAATTTATAGATAAACAAAATATTCTAAGCAGCAGTCAGTATGGGTTTAGATCAAAAAACTCTACATCAATGGCTCTCATGGAATTAATGGAACAAATAACTACTGCTGTCGATCAAAAACAACACTGTATCAGTATCTTTGTTGATTTAAAAAAAGCATTCGATACTATTGATCACACAATTCTCCTTGAAAAACTGAACAAATATGGTATTAGAGGACCAGCATTACAGTGGGTATCTAGCTACTTAAAAAATAGGAAACAATTTGTACAAATAAATGATGTAAGATCTGACCTCTGTAATATCACATGTGGAGTTCCCCAAGGCTCTGTACTTGGACCAAAGCTTTTTATTTTATATGTGAATGACTTGGTAAATGTGTCAGGACTCCTTAAATGTGTACTTTTCGCAGATGATACCACTTTTTTCTGTTCAGGTGAAGATATAGAACAAATGTTAGAATTGATAAAAACAGAATTTATAAAGATACAAACTTGGTTTAAAATAAATAAATTATCATTAAATCTAGAGAAAACTAATTACATGATATTCGGTAATAGAAAGAAAACTGTTGATGTTCCACTCAAAATTGAGGATGTTGAGATTTGTAGAGTGAGTGAGGTGAAGTTTTTGGGTGTTATCATTGATGACAAACTGACATGGAAACAACACATAAATTCTGTAAGAATAAAAATAGCTAAATCGATAGCAGTACTGTACAAAGTCAGAGACCTATTGAATGATAAGGCTCTGTATTTGTTGTATAACACAATCATTGTTCCACACTTAATCTATTGTATTGATGTTTGGGGGAATGCGTGTAAAACAATCACAAAGCCTATTTTTGTATTACAGAAAAGAGCTGTAAGAATTATCACTAGAAAGCATTACCGTCATCCATCAAGTACATTATTTTATCAACTAAAATTACTGAAGTTCCATGATTTGGTAGACTATAATATTTTATCAGTTATGTATAGAGCTCAAAATAATGCATTACCTTTAAATATCCAAATGCACTTTGTTAAAAGACAAAGTTGTTATAATCTTAAGGGAACAGAGTTGTTTGTAAAACCACAATTCAGAACCAGTTTGAAGGGACGTTCTACCTCAATTCAGGGAATTAGATTATGGAATGGCTTGGAGAATGTAGTTAAAAATGCCAAGTCAGTGTTTACATTTAAAAAAATGATCAAAACAAATATGTTAAAAAAATATATGTGAAATAACGTAATGTGTATTGCATTAGTTAGAAAATTAGAAAGTGTTAGTCAGTTTGTACTGTATTAGTATTAGTTAGAAAACTAGAAAGAGTTAATCATTTTGTACTGTATTAGTATTAGTTAGAAAATTAGAAAGAGTTAGTCATTTTGTACTGTTGGTTGAAGAATATTATTGTTTAACCTGATTGTTGGAAAAAGTTGGTTGAAGATTATTATTGTTTACATGGTTTGACTACTGTTGTTTAATCTGATTGTTGGAGATAAGGGGCAGATATAATAAGATTTATTCTTCTTTCTGCCACCTTTCATTTTTTTACATTTTGTACACTATCATTATGAGATTGCCTTGTATTGTTTCTTTTGTAAAAAAATGAACAAATTTAATAAACATAAACATAAACATAAACATAAACACTTTCCTTTTTGATAAATCCTATAGTTAGGGTCGGCTTGGGTTTCCTGAGCTGTCCCTTAGTTATGCTGCTACAGGCTTACACTGCTGGAGGACAAACTGACCACACTTTTTCTCTCTGCTACTGTCTTTACTTACTCTGCTCAACCGGTTTTTTATTTGTAATTATTTTTCTATCCTTAACATGAGTTTTTTGTCTTTCAGTTACACCTGGACCTATATCTGGACCTGCTATTCTGTGTTCGTTTGTCTCTCCTTTCTGTCCTCTCAAACCAGCAGATGGCTGCTTGTCCTGAGCCTAGTTCTGCTGGAGGTTTCTTCCTGTTAAAAGGGAGTTTTTCCTTTCCACTGTTGCCACTGTGCTTGCTCAGGATGAGAGACTGCAATGAAGCCAAGATTCAACTGGTCTGCTGGATTCCTTAGATACAGAACTTTACTAATTGGCTTTTCTATGCATGTGAATGTTCCTGTAAAGTGCCTTTGAAATGGACAATAACACAACATACTGCCATATTAATTACAAAGGAATTTAAGGACAACAAAGTCGATGCTTTGAAGGGGCCATCAAAAAGTCCTAATCTCAATCCTTTAGAAAGATTATGGTCAGAGCGTGTGCGAGCAAGGCGGCCTACAAACCTGACTTACTGGTACACCAGCTTTGTCAAAAGGAGAGAGAAACGATTCCAGTAAACTATTCTAAAAAGTTTGTGGAATGATACTTAAAACATTTGGCCCAAGTCATGCAGTTTGAAGGCAATGCTACCAAATACGGTACTTAAAAAACTTGTTAAAACTTGTAACTTTGAAGTGTAAAAAAATTATCTCTCATTTTTGGGCATTTAGCAATATAAATCATTTTGGGGATCTTGACTTACATGAATCAGAAAATATTTAATCTGATTTAATGCCAAACAGTGAGAAAGACTGACATCTTTTTAGATAGCGGATGGAATAAGATTGACAATGACCAGTGGAAATGATCATATCATTATCATAAATAAACTATTGCTCAACACTGTTAGTAAATTTTGATCACGAGCAACAGGACAAACGGTTGACACTCCCCTATTTTATTCTGAATGTTTTACCTGGTCAGCATAGAGTGATGCCAAACTGGAGTAGGCATCAGCAAAATTTGGACCATAGCTAACAGAGTCCTTCAGTAGAGCCTCGGCCTCATTGTCCTTCCTCTGAGACCTAGAGCACAGAATATTCAAAAACACTTTCATCATCGGTGCAAGCACTACTATTGTCTCTGATATTAGTCTGCTGTCTTGAATGAACAACCAGATTCCAAAAAAAGTTGGGACACTAAACAAATTGTGAATAAAAACTGAATGCAATGATGTGGAGATGCCAACATCTAATATTTTATTCAGAATAGAACAAAAATCACAGATCAAAAGTTTAAACTGAGAGAATGTATCATTTTAAGGGAAAAAATATGTTGTTTCAAAATTTCATGGCATCAACAAACCCCCAAAAAGTTGGGACAAGTCCATTTTTACCACTGTGTGGCATCCCCACTTCTTCTTACAACACTCAACAGACGTCTGGGGACAGAGGAGTCCAGTTTATCAAGTTTAGAAATAGGAATGCTCTACATTCATGTCTAATACAGACCTCTAACTGTTCTATCGTCTTGGGCCTTCTTTGTCACACCTTCCTCTTTTCCTCTTCCGCCAAATGTTCTCTATAGGTGAAAGATCTGGACTGCAGGCTGGCCATTTCAGTACCCAGGTCCTTCTCCTACGTAGCCATGATGCAGAGATTGCTGCAGAATGTGGTCTGGCATTATCTTGTTGAAAAATGCAGGGTCTTCCCTGAAAGAGATGACGTCTAGATGGGAGCATATGTTCTAGAACCTGAACATAGTTCTCTGCATTAATGGTGACTTTCCCTAGTTTTTAGTAATTTTAATAGTGTTTTTGTACCTGACTCTGCGCGTTTTTTGCGGGTGAATTATAGCCGAACTGAACTGTTAAGAATCGGAACGGATTTACCACAGGGCACAGCTGATATCAGCAACAAACTCAAATCAGAGCTCGGTAGAATGGGGCTTTTAAGAACATATTTCTGGAAGCAGATACGCTCCGGTTCACGCTCCAGGGGAAAGAAAAGGAAGCGGTGCTCCCGAGGTCAGAAGTGGGGCTGCCGAGCAGGAATTATGGCGAGACTGCGGGCAGACGCTAAAACCGGGAGACCCCCAATGCCGGCTCTTTTTCTGTCCAACGTCCGCTCGCTGGACAACAAAATGGATCTGCTCCGTCTGAGAGTAACAGCGTCGGAGGAAATGAGGAGGTGCTCTGTGCTCTGCCTCACGGAAACGTGGATCTCTAAGGAACACCGGACTCTGTTTATGACCTGGATGACAGACTCTTTTTCAGAACGGACCGGTGCACCGAGACTACGGGAAAAACACGAGGCGGCGGTGTTTGTGTTTACGTGCACAAGGATTGGTGCTCGAACTGTGCTGTTATCAATCTGACGTCATCAGATGGCGAACCGTCTCAGAGACATCCTCGCTCTTCTGCGATTTTTCAAGCAAGGTCTTGAAATTCACCCCAAATAGCGCATCTGACGTGATCGGGCCTTCCAGCAGGTCTTTCTGCAGTTTCTCAGGCATGGCTGGAGCGAGGCGGAGCCAGGTGGTCTTCTGGATCATTGTCATCCAGGCGGCAGTGTGGGAGAGGCAGACCATGGACGTGGCGCAGAGGTTCAGGATGACGTCAGCGGCCTTGCACAGAGAACTTTTTATCTCCTCCGACAGGTCTGTCTCTTCCAGCCTCTTCAAGATGCTGTAGGCCAGCAGGGCGATATTATTGTTCGCCGCTGCCGACTCAAACGAGCATTGGTGGACTCTGTTTGAAAGCTGGATGGTCGTTTGGTCAGCACTGGTCGCTGGTCCATCCTGGGAGCTTTTGCCCCGAACACCTCCGCAAGGCTTGGCTCCAGGGGAAGCGGGGACAGAGAGAAAAGTCTGCTCTGTAAACTCCTCCACTCTGGTGATAGGAGCGAAGGTGGAGACAGGAGCTTTTAATTTGCTGGGCCCGGCTGCAGCATCGTTCCAGTGTGACATCACAGCTGGAAAACGAGGCCAGATGGGATCAGTGCGCCGGGCCGTGGTGGAGCAAAACCTTCCCGCCAGATCATCCGATCAGGACGGTGGAAGGGGAGGGACAGAAAGGCCCTTCGTATCCGCAGCCTCCTGGATTTAAAAAAAAAAAAAATTTAAATTTTTAAATTTTATTTTATTTTTCCATTTATAGATGGCCTCCCTTCACACCTTATAGCCATCCTCTCACTCCAATATTATTATTATTTTTTTAAGAAAAAAAGAAAGAAAAGAGAAAGTAAGACAACAAATCAACAATTATCAACCAAAAGAGCACAAGGCAAACACACCCAACCTCCGTCCACAATCCTGCAAAGCACATGACAGAACACAACAATGGAACATACATGCATAAAGACTAATAATATTCATGAGCTTGCAGTAGAATTCTATAAATACACATACCCATACCTACAAATATATATATAGTATACATACATATACTTTTATATTCATTCATATACCCATCTACATATCTGCATATATCTATATATACATCCCTGCATCCATTTGTGTGTGGTTGTGAGCATGCATAAGTGAATAAGGTTCCTCCAATAGAACATTTAGTAGCGACTGTGAAGCATCAGAGATCCGTCCCCCCAAAGCCCGAGGCAGACGAAGGGGCGATCAAAGCCCAAGACCCCAGGAAGGACCCCGAGCCCAGAGTCCCCAGGACCACCCGAACAGGACGAGCCACTAGCCCACTCCCCAGATCCTACCAAGGGGAAGAACCGGACGAACCCCACCAGCGACCACATACAATGACCCCCCGGGGTCGCCCGCGACAAATTCACAGGCCCCCGCCGGAGCCCGCTGCACCGACGTAGCCCCAGGGCCGGTCACCGAGGCCCGGGCACCGGGGACGCCCACCCCTCAGGCCCAGACCCGACCGGACCAGAGGGCACGAGCCCCACCAGGCAGCCACCAGGCCGAGCCGACAAACGCCCAAGCGCCCAACCCCAGATAGTGAGGGCCCCAAGCACGCCCGCAGGCAAAGGAACACCCACCAGGGGGGCCACGTGGCAGGAGCGCGACACTAAGTAGCCTCAGAAGTATCAGAGAGGGGGCAGTCCAAGACCCAGCCTGACACTTAAACATTCATACACAGACACACTCATTCAGACCCACCCTCATCCTCACCCTCAGTCACAGAAAGACAAACAATAACGACACGTTCCATTCATAATCCCGATGCACACTCTATACCCCCTAGGTCCAAGACATGTACCTGCTCCCTACATGGGGCAGCCCACATCCAAACCCAGGAGGTAGGCCCATTCATTCTGGGGTGGAGAGTAGCAGACATCCAAGATCCGGCCCACCTGCCGACAGGACAGGACAGGACACCCGAGTCCAAGCAGCCCCAGGGGGAGCGCACTGCCAGCCCCGCCCACGGCGAACCCGCAGGCCCCGAACCCCCCCACACCCCAGCACAACCCCTGACAGCCCACCCCCAGAATGTCCGCCAGGCAACCAGGGGGGTAAGAGAAAAATAAATAAATAATATATATATATATAAATAAATACATAAATAAATAAAATTGAAATTAACAAATCAAGACCCCGACACACACACCCCCGTCCCCAAATGTACTGTTGGTGAGTGTTGTTCTAAAGTGTAATTAAAAGGGAAAGAGAAGGAGCAAAGGCTGGCATTATACCAGTTTCCCCTCCACTCCAACTCTAACCCAGGCCCTTATTGTCTAAATGCATAATGTTGAGTGAGCACAGGAATGGGGGCGAGAGTGATGTCATCCCGCCACCCATAACCATGTGCTCACTCCTTCCCTATATGTGACTTTTATGAAGATGTTTATGAATGAATGTCTAAAGTGTATATAAAATTGAGTCCCAGGTGCTCTGTACAACAGAGATGTAGAACCATTGCAGCACACCCGAGACTCAAATTCCCTACATGTATTAATTTAAGATGAAGAGGGCGGAGGTGCGTGGTGAGGGATGGGGAGAAAATATCTGCAGGAACAATGCTCCCACAGCGAGTCAGCTCCCCCGCTGACCCTGCGTACCCCCCCCAGTTCGCCAAGGTCCACCCAAGGAGCGAGGTAATGGAAACACCTCTCCGACCGCCAGGCCATTGAGCCAAGACCAGAGAGGGACACGGCCCCGAGGGCCGCCAAAGCAGAACCAACAGCCCACACCCACCAGGGCCGCCACGACCCCTGCGAACCGCAGTCAGCCCGCCGTCCAAGAAGACACAAAATCCCACAAGGACGACACTACCAAGAGCGCCCGCCCAACCGCCGACAGAGCCAGGAAGCACTGAGAACAGGCCCCAACCAGGGCCCGCTCACCGGCCAAGCATAGTCCAAGACCATCATCAAGGACATCCACTTAGTCCCCACCCCAGAAGAAATACTACACCCACCCTTCATATTAATAACTTTCAGAACACATAACACATTAGACACCCAGGCTGGGTTTGCCCGCCCCCTCCCATTGGCCACCAGTCACGCCCCAGACACCCAACCCCCAGCACATGAACCCCCAACCCACCAGCGAGCCGAGGGCCCCCGGCCAGAGCCGGGCACCAGAGCGCCAGCCAGCCCATAACCCGGCGACCCGCCCGCCAGAGCCCAAGACCCCCGATCCCCACCAGGCCCAAGCCCGGGGACGACACGCCCCCAGAGTCCCAAGCCCCCGGCACCCGCCCCGAAACCACCCCAGCACAGCCGGGTCACCGACCGGCGACCCATGACCGCCGCCACCGACCACCCGTGGGCCCGCATGCCGCCCCTAGCAGACATCCCCCAGAACCCCCCCGGTCCTCCCCAGGTCGAAGACAGGGTCCTCCCCGCCCAAGCAGCCCCAACCCCCCGGCGCCCCAAACCCCAACCTCCCCCCACCAGCCCCAATGCCCCACAAGGCCAGATCCCAGACCCCCCACCCTCACTACGTAACGGAGCCGATCAAAGAATGCCAAATAGATTGATCCGATGTGTCGGCAGATGCTGTTTCAAGACTAATATGATCTAACAGAAGATTTTTATACTGATTAATGCTAAGATTATTTTTATTTTTCCAATTTACGAGTATGGTTTTCTTTGCGATGCATAAGGCAGTGAAAAGCATATAGGATGTATTTTTTTCTAGTATAACATCTTCAAAGATACCCAATAAGCA
The DNA here is from genome assembly GCA_038048925.1 of Garcialebias charrua. Taxonomy (NCBI): domain Eukaryota; kingdom Metazoa; phylum Chordata; class Actinopteri; order Cyprinodontiformes; family Rivulidae; genus Garcialebias; species Garcialebias charrua. Next base: position 23,161 of record JBBPBX010042133.1, read on the forward strand.
AACAGATGGAGAGAGTGGGATATTAAATTTCAAACATTTAGACAAGTCTTCACATACCTGTACCCAGAACCTCTGAACGGGTGGACAGAACCAGAGTGCGTGAATATAATCATCAGGTATATTACTTATGCACTGTGAGCAGTTGTTAGATGGTGTAAAGCCCATCTTAAACATCCGCTGACCTGTATAATGTACTCTATAGAGAACCTTATATTGTATTACAGGTAGTCCCCGATTTACGAGCGAGATCCGTCACAACGAGGCGCTCGTAAACCGGAAATCTCGTAATTTGGAACGGCCGCCATTTCTCTCGTAAATCCGGAAATCCGCTCGTAAATTGGAACGGTTTTCGCTAGCGCGACTAAAAACACTCTATTTTCATCTAAAAACTACTTTTGAGTGCATAAAAATGATCGGAAACGTGTGTTTATATGCTTAACTAACTAACTGTAGTGAAAAAACACATGAAAACTCAGTATTTTTTTCGTTTTTTCCAAAAATTCGCAGCTCGTAAGTCTGGAACCTCGCAGATCAGAGCGCTCGTAAATCGGGGACTACCTGTAATTGCAAACCAATTTTGACAAGACATGGTGTTACAGAATTCAAAATACATGATTATGAAAACAACATTGATCCAGACAGTAATTTATTAGACAAAACTAACAATTGTAAATATTATACAGAAGAACAACTGAATCTTTCTGTGGACTCTGATAATTTTTCACTTATTCATTTTAACTGCAGAAGTCTTCATGCTAATTTTGACAAGATTAATGAATATCTGAAAACATTTAAAAATCACTATCAAGTAATAGCTTTATCTGAAACTTGGTTAAATGAAAAATCTACAGATTTTGATATGGAAGGGTACAATCTGTTTTATACAAATCGAGTGAAGAACAAAGGTGGCGGTGTTGCACTGTATGTTCATAGTTCCTTGAGATGTGAAAAATTAGAATGTATGTCATTTGCCTTGGATGATGTGATGGAATGTGTTACTGTTGAAATAGAGATGGAGAAAACAAGGAACATTATTGTAGCTTGTATATATAGAACACCAGGCTCTAATATAGAATATTTTAGAGAAAGATGTGAAAATCTCCTGGATGGACTAAATGATAGGAAAACCTGGTTACTATGTGGAGATTTCAATATTGATCTATTAAAACAAGGAGAGCACAAAATGACCACAGATTTTGTTGATGCAATGTCCAGTAGAAGTTTATATCCAGTGATTACTCAGCCTACCAGAATCACTAGCACTACTGCAACATTAATTGATAATATTTTTACTAATGAAATTGGAAAGGCTATTTACAGTGGGGTACTCATAAGTGACATAAGTGATCATTTACCTATATTCATAGTTCATGATAGCAAAATTAAAAAAACTAGTAAAGTTGATGAAATAAGGCAGGTTAGAGTCAGATCTGATGAAACAATAAAGAAATTCTGTAATGATCTGTTAAAGGAAAACTGGAGTGGAGTATATGTGAAGGATGTGAATGTGGCATATGAATTTTTTTTGCAAGTTTATAAATCATTATATGACAAAAATTGCCCGATACTAGTGTGTCACAAAAATAAAAATGTCAATGCAAAACCCTGGATGACCAAGGGACTGTTAAAATCTTGTAAGAAGAAAAATAAGTTATATAGAGATTTTGTCAGATTTCCAACTAAACTAGAGATGAAATACAAGGCGTATAAAAACAAATTGACAACATTATTAAGACAAGCTAAGAAAGATTACTACAATTTAAAGTTTCGAGAGAGCAGTGGCAATATGAAAAGAATGTGGAACATTTTGAATAGTATTTGTAGTGGACCTACCCAGGGTCAAATTAAGGTTTTTGAACTGTCCAGTGATGACCTTTACTGACCTCTCAGTAAAGCAAGACATTTACTACAAAATTATTCATTTAGCTATAATCTGATAACATAGTCACCAATAAGAGACTATTTCTATCTTTGATTTTAGGCTGATGTGATCAAAAGAATAACTTTTGTCATTTTCATGATGTGTGCTTTTAAGCTGTGTTATTCTGTGAGAGTTAAACTGTGTTTCACTGCTGTGTCAAAGGTGCAATCTCGGGTCACAGAGACTTCTTTTAATTTTGTTAATTCAAATGTTATCAAATGAATAATTTTATTTGTAAGAGCATCAGTACATTTTAATGTCAGATAAATCAAATACTCTGCTTAATTCAAAATGTTGTACATGGAGGATTTCTCCTCTCCTCTCGAACTTGCATGTGAAGATAAAAGGAACACTTTATCTCATTCATTTTAGCTTGAGCTCAGGACAATCTAGACACCCAAAGACTTTTGTTTTTGTCCTATTTAATAATCAAGCTATTATCATTAATAGGTCCCATATGTTATGCTCTGATGACGTTTGTTTATTCATACAACAGTGTTGGTAATGAGTTAAGAAAGTTCTAAATCTGCTGTATCATGAGACTGGCGTCTTAAACTAACTTTCTTATCCTTTCTGACATTTTTAATCTAACTTATGCCTCCTCTCAGTGGCTCCTGGCTTAACAGACTGAATCAGAAAGAGCTACGTCTTTCTAGGTCAAGTTAGCCTTAAAAGAGCTCTGACTTCCTGTTTTCAAAAAGTCTGCTGGAGTAAGCCTCAAACCATGGTCTTCTCCAAAGAACTGATGATCGTCTAGTCACACGCTAATGACCACGTCATTCAGTTAAAAGATTTATAACATGCCTGTTATAAATCTATTTCAAGCCGTGAAAAGCTCTCTTTTATTGACATTCCTTTAAGGAACGTCTTATCTTGGAAACACCACCAGGAGCTGCCGTTACTTTCGGTTCGAGTCAAGGCGCACGTCTGGAGACGCTGAGAATGGTAAACGAACTGACCAAACTGGACCGAGGGAGACTGACCATCTTCACGAGGTAACAAGTCGTCAAATGCTTTGCCAAGGGTACCAACGTGTAGCTTTAATCGGCCGGAGAACTGCCATGTTTCTGGTTAAAACACATCAAGATAACTCCCTGACTCTTAACTTTTCTTCCTCCATAAATTTCTCCTCCTAAATCTTTCCCTCTCTATCTAAGCTGGAAACTATTTTAAGCTGAAGAGCCCACAGACTAAATATGTTAACATCCAATATTTATGTCTGTTGTGTTGAATTTAAGTTTGCTGACGTATTAATTTGAAAGAAAGTGAAATCATGTCAATCAAGTGTAATGGTGTTAATTTAGTTGATTTATTTTAAATAAATGATAGTGTCTCTTTGACATATCAAACTAAGTTAACGTCTTTGTCACTTAATGGCTTTGTGTATTTATCCATCATAAAGATCACAGAAATATTGGGTAAACTGAAAAAGAACAGAATCCGTGAATTTACTATTCAATCTGAATAAGTAGATTAATTAAGGATAAAGAGGTCAGTATTAATATTGACCTCCTCATAATTCTTACATATTGTAAGACCTAATCATACTCATTGTCTTGAAAAACAGTTTTTCAAGGGAGAAACAACCTTGACTGAAAAAAAGAAAGTGGTGAATGAATTTAATTCCTTTTTTGTAAATATAGGGCCAAGTTTGGCTTCTTCCATTAAGACAAACGATATTCAGGGTGTGCAAGGTGGAAGTAGAATTTCACAGTCAATGTTTCTTGGAGATATAAGTGAACATGAAATTTTAAATATAGTAAGGAAAAGCAAAACTAAAACATCTGTTGATAGTGATGGAATTGATATGATGATTATAAAAAAAAACTATTGACTTTATTATTAAACCATTTACTGATATTTGTAATTTGTCCGTCCAGAGTGGTTTATTTCCAGAAAAAATGAAATTAGCAAAAGTTATTCCAATATTTACAAATGGTGATAGACATAGTTTTGACAATTATAGACCGATCTCAGTGCTCCCCCAGTTTTCTAAAGTGCTTGAAAAATGGTTTGTCCAGAAATTGGATGGTTATATTGAAAAGAATAACTTATTGAGTGAGAGTCAATATGGCTTTAGATCAAATAAATCAACATCCCTTGCATTGTTAGAACTAAATGAAGAAATTACAGAAGCAATTGAAAGGAAACACTATACAGTGGGGATGTTCATTGATTTAAGAAAAGCCTTTGATACAATCGACCACACTTTATTGCTTTCCAAGTTGCAAGATTATGGGATAAGAGGGATAGTTCATAACTGGTTGAGTAGTTATTTGACTAACCGAAAACAATTTGTACAGCTAGGAAATGTAAAATCAGATCTTCAAAATATAAAATGTGGAGTCCCCCAAGGTTCAGTGCTAGGACCAAAGCTTTTTCTTTTGTATATCAATGACATTTGTGAAGTGTCTAAAAAGTTACAAATCATCCTGTTCGCAGATGATACAAATTTATTTTGTTCTGGGAATGACTTAAAAACCATTATAGAATGTATGACTTGTGAGATGTCTAAACTTAATGAGTGGTTTAAATACAACAAATTATCAATAAACTGGAATAAAACAAAATTCATGATTTTTGGTAATAGAAAAATAGATGATTCTATTATAATGTCTATAGATGATAATCAAGTTGAACGAGTACATGAAGTTAAATTTTTAGGGGTTGTTTTGGATCATAAACTTAACTGGAAATCTCATATAAAATACATAAAATTAAAACTATGCAAAAGTATTGGACTTCTAAATAAAGTAAAACATGTTTTAGAGCTGTCAACACTACAGACATTATATTATTCATTTGTTGTTCCATATCTGACATACTGTATAGAGGTATGGGGCAACACATATAAAACCAACACTAAACCGTTATCTGTCATACAAAAGAAAGTTATGAGAATTATTTATAAAGTGGACACCAGAGAACATACAAATAAATTGTTTATTCAATCAAATATCTTGAAACTAAAGGATCTGGTTAATTTAAAAATGTTATTGATAATGTTTAAAGCTAGAAAGAGATTATTGCCATTTAATTTACAAAAGTTCTTTGTCTTGAGCTCTTGTGAAAGAACTAACAGAAGGCAGTATGATTTCAAAAGTAAAACTGTGCGTACTACTTTAAAACAAATGTGCATTTCGGTGCATGGAGTAAAACTATGGAACAGTTTGGATGAGGAGTTTAAAAATTGCTCTACAATAAACCAATTCAAGAAACTTTATAAAAAAAGAATGATTAACTCTTATACACTTTTGAGTTGTTAATGGGAAGAGTGATATATTGTTATGTATGTTATTGTTTAGATATTGTTTGCAACTTGTTTTGTTAATTTAATGTTTACGGCCATGACATTTTTGTAATTATTGAGAAAGGGGGCAGGTCTATACAAGATTTTCTTCTTCCTGCTCCCTCTTCACTCGTGTAAATATGTTTTGTCAGAGACTGTGTTTG